>OX579635.1:47917932-48192406 GCA_951230915.1 Antitrichia curtipendula
TGAGCTGCCCGAGCAAAGAAAAAAAATCCTATGTGGCATATGATTCTATGTAGTCATATTTTTGGCTGACATGGAACATGACTACAATGAGTCATATTTGGATTGACATGACATATGATTTTGTATAGTCATATTTTTGGTTGATGTGAAATATGACTTTTGTGAGTCATATTTTCTATTGATATGATAAATGATTCTTGTGAGTCATATTTTTTTGTTGATGTAAAAAATGACTTTTATGAGTCATATTCTCTGTTGATGTAGAAAATGACTCTTATGAGTCATATTTTTTATTGATGTGGAATATGACCTTTGTAATTCATATTTTCTATTGATGTGAATTATAACTCTTGTGACTCATATTTTCTGTTGATCTAGAATATAACCTTCATGAGTCATTTAAAAAAAATGTAAAATATGACTATTGTAAGTTATATTTTTGACTAATGTGACAATTTCTATGGAGTGTTACTAATAATTTAATGATTGAATGTAGTCATATTTAAAAAAATACAGAGTTACATTTTGGTATGATCATGAGTATTATGTGACTACAGCCAATTATATTTTGGCCAAGATATATTGTGAAATATGACTCAAGCAAATGAAATTCTATATTAGTGAGAGTTGCATTTCTTAGATTTGTGTGTAGTTTGTAATTGGAATAACTAAGGTTTATAAAATAGCTTATGTCATGAACTACAATCATATTTTTCATACATTCAAAATGAACATGACGCATTGCAATCATGCACCAACATGGTTTAGCAACTAAACAAAAGATTCTATCAAATTAAAAACAAGTACATACGATTTTTGAGATGCACAAGAGACACTTACACTAAAAAAAAAACACAAAAAATAATATGACTCTTTTCAGTGACATTTATTAGTCACTAATACAAAATATATCACAATGACATTCTATAAATGTACATTCCCACACACTTATAGGACCTGTATTCCTTACAAAGATGTGAAGATGTTGCTTTTCTAATGTTGTAAGTAGCCTCCAATAACTTTATTCCAATTTTTGGTGCCTACATATACAATCAACAAGGTTAATTTTTAGTGAATAAACAATATAGATCAACCTTCAAAGATTTAAGGCAACACAAAATATGTAGTATAAATTTAAGATTTAAAAAAAAGCCATAGCCAGTTAACCACTATATCTTTACAAATTGAAAATAAAAAAGAGGAAAGAATAACACCAGACATAACTACTATATCTTTAGAAATTTCAAGTAAATAACAAGAAATAATGACATCATAACCATTTTTTCTCTAAAAATTACAAATAGACAAGAAAAAAGAATAATAATAGTGATAAAAGAAACAATAAGCAAAAGATAACAAGTGCTAAAAGGTAAGATGCAAAAAAATGCAACAAGAAGTAAGAAGAAGCTAGAATTAAAATGTAACAATAAACAACAAAAAGCACAAATTAAGATGCAACAAATAACAACAAAAAGCAAAAAAATAAGATGCAATAAGAAGCAAAAAGCAACAAGAACAAACAAAGAGTATAAACTAAGAAACAACAAGAAACATGAAGTAAGAGGCAACAAGAAGCAAAAATTAAGAAACAAAAAGAAACAAGAACTAAGAAGAAAAAAGAAGTGAAAGTTAAAAGGTAGCAAAAAACAAGAACTAAGAGGTAACAAGAAGCATGAACTAATAAGCAACAAGAAACAAGAATTAAGAAGCAAAGAGAAGGAAGAATTAAAAGGTAGCAAGAAATAGGAACTAAAAGACAATAAAACTTAGGAGACAACAAGAAGCAAGAAACAAGAAACAAGAACTAAGAGACAATAAAACTTAGGAGACAACAAGAAGCAAAAAACAAGAACTAAGAGGCAACAAAATTTAGGAGACGACAAGAAGCAAAGAAGAAGAAAAATAGTCAAATGTTGCACTTTGAGGGGGAGGTATAAAAAATGGCGGATAGGGTTTCAAAATCCTAATCATGTGACTTGTTTTAGTCATGCACATTACTTGTTCTAGCCATGTGACTTGACATAGTCACACAACTGACCAAATATGACTATACTAAGCAACTAAGCTACTTTAATAATCAAATTTGATCCAAAGTGAATACATGTTGACACTACAATTCACAAAATGCTTAAAGGAAAATTGCAAGGCCTTAAGCACCTACAATTATAGAAAAAAAAGTGTACAAAATTTTTGGGAGTGAAAGTATTTAATAGAGGTGCTATTTATATACATTTTTGAAGTAAAACAAGGGATTATACTTTTGTAGTCTAAGTATATCTTTGTAAGAACATCCAAACAACCATCTTTTAATTGCAATACAAGCATGCGCATGCCTACAGTGAGCCTCAATCTTCATATGAATAATTTTGTGACTTATATAGGGCCTACAAAGACCCTCTAAAATGTGGCTTGTATGACATTGTTGTGAACCTTCCGAATAAATAAACTAACTTCAATACAGAACATGTGTGAGTGTTTTTACTATATCCTTGAGATAAAGCAGCACAATCATGTTCTTTATTGTTGAGCTAAGTCTTAAGTTGGATATTTAAGTATTATTCAATTGGCATTCTGATCATTGAACAAATTTTTTCTAATGATAAACCATACATGGTTCACATCTTAATTAAAATTGACAAAAACTATAAAAATTAGAAGTTTGAAGTGATTTTGGATGGTTTTGGCTAATCCAAGCCAAAGCTCCAGACTTCCAAATCCAAGTTGAAAATTTCAAATGGTTGATAGCTTAAATTGTAGAGTGTTGCATGCCTATTCAAAAATAGTAAAATCTTTAAAGTGGGATTTTTTTAGCAAAAATTATAGACGGATAAAGTTCTATCTCTTATATTTTTTTTCAAGACTTTATCTAACATTTTCTTCTAGCCTATAAGTCTAAATTAACTTTGACTTTCAAGATTGCATTGTAAATGTCATCTAAATGTAAGGTCCCTTTCTAGCTTGACTTAGATGAATTTTGATGTTTTTAATCCAAAATCAATGCTCTTGATTATCCGATATCATTATAATTTATTTTCCTTATTTTTTTATCCATTTTTTAAAATGTGATATATTCTTGAAAACCTTTAAAAATACCTAAATGATTTTGAACTCAAAGTTGGGTTTTAATAAATTCGTAAGTTTGAGTTAAACTTCTAATTTCTAATATAATTATGATTTCTACCAAAAAAATAACAAAGTGCCAAATTCAGGACATGACACAAAATCCATTTCCACCTCATCCCCATTTTTCAACATGCATATTATGGTTGTATCATAAGGCATGTCTTGATTTATTTTTGTTGCATTTTTTGTATCTTTGTATACAACTTAATCCCTAAAGGTCAGAGATTATGTTTTCACCAAAATCGCTCCAAAACCTCTATTTCTAATACAAGTACCAAATTTTAGAAGAAAAAAAATTGGAAAAAATATAACCATAGGATCTTTTATTAAACTAGTTTGAGATGTTGTCAAAAAAAATTCAGAAGTTTCCATTGTGTGGATTGCAAGATAATAGTGTTTGAGTTGACAAAAATCTGGGCAGCTGCACTTCACAAGGTCACATTTGTATGAAAAAATGTCCAAAATGGTGGTACTTCTTTGGATTCATTCTTCAAGGCAAGTTGGCTACATGCTTGAAAGTTTTCAGATTATTTGGAATTGTAAAACATATAGGAAAAAAATAGTAAGTAGAAAGTGGTAGAGAATGTTCAAAACACTAAATTGTTAAGAATTTGAATATGGAATTGAAAAATGACAATTCCAACGGTTGCAATGTTGTAAGAAAAAATCTACACCCAATGTTTTTATTTTTTTTCAAATATATTGAAAATTGAGTTGAATGAAGGACTTCAAAGTTTATTTTAGAATAAAGATTCCATAACTACCCTCAAAATAAAACTCTTCATAACTTTCATTTCATTACTCAAAATGGAATGATTCAAAGCTTCCCTTGTATATATAAATCTAAAGAACCAATTTCATATTTTAATTTATTTTTTTAAGTGATTTTTAAAGAAGTTTTTTCAACTGCTCTGGCTGCCCGCTGCCCAATAAAAATGACATATTATGCAATAACTTTTTAACCATATAATCAATAGTTATGAAAATTGTTGGGCCTTAAAGCTACTCCTTGGGCACATTTTATGTGAAAATTTCAAAGAAAAAAAGAAAATAATTCCGGTTGTAGTGAGCTGCCTAAAATTGCTATATTGTCAAAAAACGGTGTTTGATCCTTTAGGGGGTTAAAAAACGACTTTTACAATAAGGTGTATAAATTCTATCTATGATCAATTTTTTTTTCTTTCAACATATTTATTTCTGCTTCTTTTACTTGACTTTTTCCAAAAAAATTATATATATTTTTATTTTTTCCTCTTTTTTTGGATTATTTTAGAATTACAATCCTTGATTTCAATTACTACTAATTAATTCTTTTTAATTCTAGAAGTCAAACAATTGTAATGACATAATCCTCATAAGTGCTAAATAAGTATTTATTGAAGACCTTAAAATTTCTTTTGGTCAACTATGCATATTACAATCAACAATATTTGTTTAATACAAAGTCAAAACTCTATAAGGGGGTCAATTTAGTCTCCTAACTATGCCCAACAACCCAAAGCTTTAAGTAGCAACTTGAAACTTATACTTATACTTCAAACTTTTAGACTTTGAATACAAATGACATTCCTCACTTGCTCTTGCTTTATGAATACTCAAGTATAGATTTTTCTTACACTCTTTTTTCTCTCCTTAAATTAGATTTTATTCAAGCTTCAAGTATTTTTTCTAAACCCCACAATCTTCAATCTACATCACTAGTTAATTGCATTAGATTTCACTTTGTATCAACCAATCTAATTAGCTTTTAATTTGTATAAGCCACCACAATCAATCAACATAATTAGTTAATTTGCTAATGCAACCAATCTGTTAGTGTACAAACTAGATGTGGATTCATGTCCTCATGACTTAAGATATTTGTTAAACAATATTCCTTCTCTCTCATTAAAGAAATCAACAATCTCTATATTTGAACCAATACTTATAGGACTATCTTTGTCACCAAATATATAATTCAACTTGAAAAAAATCCGCCATAAAGAATCAAAACATATTTAATATGCATTTTGAGATCCTTTTCCTATGCTTTCCAACAAAATGGTCCGGGAATGAATCCATCTATTGTCTCATGTTGTTAATTGTTTCACATTTCTCTACTTTCTTTGTAATCCCTATGAGGAATTTAAATTTATTAATTAAAATATAAACATAGGCCACTCCAAATATTTGAACACAAATTCTATAATAGGTACAACATACAACAACAACAAATTTTTAATGGGCATGAAATAAAGTTGTGCCTACACCCTAAGGAATGAGATCTACAACCAAAATACTAGAAGGTCATTTTAGATTGACCCCCTTTACCTTGGACTATCCAAAAAGTTAAAAAAATGATTCCCCCCCCCCAAATGTGACTTAAGCAAAAATATGACTAGGTGCTCTCCAAATATGTTTTTTGTCCAAATTTTCCATCGGTTGCTCCAAAAGGAGATAAAATGACTATTAAAAAAACGTGACTGCAAAATATGACTCTCCCTAAAATATGACTACAAAATATGACTCAAGCAAAAATATGACTGGTTGCTCTTCAAACATGTTTCTTGCTCAAAAAGAAGAAGAAAAATGACTCCCCCCCCCAAAAAATATGACTCAAGCAAAAATATGACTGGTTGCTCTCCAAATATGTTCTTTGTCCAAATTTTCCATCGGTTGCCCCAAAAGGAGATAAAATGACTATTAAAAAATTGTGACTACAAAATATGACTCCTCAAAAAACATAACTACAAAATATGACTCAAGCAAAAATATGACTAGGTGCTCTTCAAACATGTTCCCCACCCAAATTTTCCTTGGGCTACCCAAAAACAAAAAAATGTCACTACCAAAAATATATGACTATAAAATATGACTGACATAAGAATATGACTAAACGTTCTCTGAATATGTTCCCTATAAAATACTTAGCCGTTCCCAATGGACGTATACTATACGCCAATGAAGTACAAGGCCAAAATATGACTGCTAGTCATATTTTTCCCCAAATGTTGGCCTCCCAAAATATGACTGCGAGCAGTCGCCAGTCATCCCTAGTCATATTTTTGCAGTCATAAAATGTAGGTTTTGTTGTAGTGATATTTTTGTATGCTAAAGTATAAAGTTGGATAGTCTTTGCATTACTAAATTACCTTGCTATTTTTCAAAAAAACTTAGTGACTACAACAATATTTTACCACGTGCAACAAACTGGAATGTGAAATTAGATATTGCAAGCACACATGCAATATTTACTTAAATTTTTTGTTGAGTTAGAAAGTTAGAAAAATGCAATCCATAAACAGGTTAAGGTGTAGGCTTATATAAACTTCTAGCATTAGCTTATATTTATATTTACTACAAGATCAAAAGGTGAATCCAAATAATTGAAAATCAATTTTATTATTTAAAAACAAAACACCAACAACATGCAAAATGCAAAATGCATTTACATTACAATGTACCAAAAATGTACTGTCACTGCTATTAGTTCCCCCCCCCCCCCCCCCCCCCCCCCGCCAATCAATGTTTGAAAAAACGAGAGCCGTTGATTTTTTTGAAAAAAAAATTACAACCCCCCTCCCACAACCGTCGATCTCAAAAAAAACTTGGATACGAATACGAATACGAATATGAATACGCCACAGATACGGATACGGATGCACTGTAGATACACATGCAAAGACATAATACGGATACGGATGCAGATACGTATATGCATACGAATACGAATACAAATACAGATATGTATTTGGGAACAGATTTATCCCATATTGTTTGTAAGGATTACCGATTCTGGAAATTACAAAGAGGGGGAGGGGAGGGGAGGGGGGAGTTTCAAAAAAATTTAATTTAAAATATTTGGATGGGTGGGTGAGGTGGGTAAATAATCAGTACCTTTTTGGTACATTGTTACACAATGTGTTCAAATCCATTTTATTTTTTAATAAAATGGATTTGAGCACATTGTGTCACAATGTACCGAAAAGGTACTGTAACATCATAACTACTTTCCAGAACATCATAACATCAATAAGGGACAATGGTATATTATCCTATATTAATATATATTGTGGTACATTTTTGATTGTTTAGCATAATATTTGTGTATACTACATAGTGTAATATTTAGAGATTTTCCATTCCAGTCATTGGAATACAACAATTCTTACACCATTTGATGCCATCCAAGATTTCTATCAACCGTCGAGTTCAAACAAAGTTATAAAGTCTGGATGAACTTTATATTATTCAAAATTATATGCTTGAAGTGAGAACTTTTGGCTACTAAAGTAGGAGGTTCGAATTGTGTTCAGGCATTTAGAATCATCCACCTGTAAAATGTACACAATTTGTACATGTTTTTTTTTCATAGCCTTCACTGTTGTACAAGTTGTATACATGTAAGAGGTGGGCAGTTTTGGAGCCTTATGCCAGTTCAACTTCAAAATTTCATAACTAATTCCCAAAAGCTCCAAAAAATATGATACGACTTGGTTTAGACTCCAATTCCACTTTTCTTTCCAAGGAAAATTTATTGAAAAATATTTCAAGAATTTCACCTCCCCAATAGTCAATTCCAGCCCTCATGTGGTTGATCTAGGGACCTACTAACTTAAGCAGACTAATGGGTGAAGAAGCAATCTTGATTTTATGACCAATTTAACTCCTAAAGTCCCGATGTCTCCTTGAGGGACAAAATGGATTTCAGGCAGGCTCCTACGGTCTCAATAATTTTTGTAATTTTCTGAAATTTTTTTTGTGAAGATAGAGAATCACATTAGCTTTCCGAAAATGTAGTTTTTATTTCAATCAGTGCCCGGGAGCAAAAGTTATGGCACAAAAAAACCAAATTTTAGTTAGGTGGGCAGAAAAAAATCCTCAAAAAATTTAAAATTAAAATTAAAATTTTTTTTTTTCATATAGATTTTATTTTTATTTACATGGGAAGCTTTGATTCATTCCATTTGGATTTGTTATGCAAAAATTACAATCAATCTTATTTTTCGGGCAATTAGAGCATCTTTTTGAAAAAATAACTTGTAGGATTCATTCCTGAATTCAATTTAACAATTAAAATAAAAAAATAAATTTACAAGGTCAAGATTTCTTGCTAGAACAATCTCACCATTGAGATTAGTATATTTCAATTCTATCTTAGAGCTATTAATGATTTAATTTTTCCTTCAATCTTGAATCTACTTCTACTTAACAAATTTTTAAAGAGTGAAAACTAAGTGTGTTTTTTTTAATTTTTTTTTCCTAGATTCTCAACTTAATTCTTCATCATATAAAATTAGAAGTTCAAAATCATTAGAGCAAAAATTTTAAGTTTAAAAGGTTCAAAGCCAAAAAATGTAGTTGAGCAAGGTGCAAAAAAACTAGATTCCTTCACTTTAAATGCAAATATCTTGCAATCTACACGGTCAAAAACTCTGAAATTTCTTCCACACATTCTTAAACTAGTCTAGTACAAGATCCTATGGTTAAATATGCAAAAAAAAATATTTTTTATTTTTTACTCTTTGCTCTTTGCTCTTTGCTCTTGAAATGGCAATTTCGAGTGGTTTTTGATGGAAAAATGGCCTTGGGACTTTAGGGGTTAATGAACTTGTAATGAGCAATTTATTTGTATGATGATATAAGGAAAAGTATACCAAACTTCAAAACAAATTTGGGCTGTCAAGAAATATTAAGCTTTGCTTGTGCACATCACATGAAGAATCAACTTCTGTCCTTCATTGTTGAAAGCCTGAGGAGTGACACACTTAGACAGTGGCTGTGATTTTATGGACTCTTTGTTGCTCTTGGTGGAACCACCATGATGAGAGTTAAGGTGGGTACACACCAAACCGCTACTTTTTGCTACTGAGCTGGCTATCCAAATTTTCATATATTCTTCTTGGCAAGTGAAAGGAGGTTCCAATGCACCAGAGAACGTGGCATTTGGATACCGTATGCAAAAGTTATTAAGAAACAAAGTTTGGTTCTACAATGATTTCTTCCACATAAGGTAAACTAACCTATTCCCGTCAGCTTCCTATTTCCGACATCTTACTTTTGGCCCCATTACCACCCTGAAATTCATCTAAGTCCATCTATTTTTCTGACAAAATCAGCTCATTAATTTCAGCTTGGGGTAACGTGTCTACCATTGATTGGTGGATATCCAAGTACTCATAGATACAATCTATGGCGGTAATGGGTTGTTGATCTGACTTTTATAAATGAATCCATGGGCGGATTTGTAATTTCAGGGCAGTTAACTTCAACAATTCATAGAAATTTCAATTTTCATCAAAAAATTATAATTCCACTTGGGTTTGAAACATGCATACACCTTTGAAAAATAGGTGACCCCATTGAAGTTGACTCTAACATAGTCAGATTGCAAATCAGGGTGGTAATAGGCTTGTCTACCTTAGGTACAAAATTGATTTTGGAAATGTACACAGAGTAAAGATGGCGGTTTAAGGTCAGTGACACATTTGGGTGTACCTACCTTAGATGTTGTCCTTCAGGTGTCGTTTTAGTCAAATGAATGAGCTTTCTGCAAAATGAAAATGGTTAGTTTGTTGGTGGGGATGATTTCTATGCTAACGTATGGGCCATGAGTTAGGTGCTCCCAATGGGTTCCATGTGGTAGAGTCACCAGGACATGATCCTGTCTGTGATATCATTTGGAGTCATTCAGTCACCCAAAACTTTCAAAATATGAAGCAATTCAGCATAAGGTAGGAGGTCCATAAATGAACCATCTAAGGGCTGGAACTGAATTTTGGGGAGTTTGGGGAGGTGAAACATCTTGAAATATTTTTCATTAAATTTTCCTTGAAAGACAAGTGGAATTGACATCTAACCCAAGTCAGTTCATATTTTTTTGGAGCTTTGTGAAATTAGTTATAAATTTTGAAGTTGAATTGGCATGGGACTCTAAAATGTACATTGTCTGTACATTACTAAAGGCTATGAAAAAGCAACATGTACAAATAGTGTACATGTAAGGAGGTGGGCCAATTTAGAGCTTGAGCGCTTTTAGAAACTCCTACTTTAGTTGGAGGCACCTTTTTCAAGGGGAAAAAAACAAAACATTTATTTAGTATTGGCAATTGGAAATCATGAACTTTCAAAAATTTAACTAGTTCTTTTTGGATAAGATATATAATTGTTATGAATTTTCAAAGTGGAAGCTATTTGGGCCACTCAAACATTTGGGCATAGCTTGATCATTTAAATTGAAATCTTTGATAATTCATAGTTTACTAATTGTAGTGGAATATGGGGATGGTTTAATTGCACTTTCATTGGAGGACATTTTTGATAGAAGTCTACTTGTCAGAAATGGGTACACAAATGGTTTTGGGTGTTTTCACCATTTCGGAATTATAGTTTGTACTGTATAGTTACTTGTAGTGTAGTGGCATTAGCAATTTCAGATTGAATTGAAGCACTCAGCCAACACCAATGTATCCATTCCTTGATCAAAATATTATTTTGTTGTATACTGCTAGTTTTCGGAGTCACAATTCCATAATTACTTTTGGTTTAGTCCTAAAACCAGCACGGTCTAGTTATTTTAGGCCTATAATCATACTCTACTAATTTTTAACTATAGAATGACACCAAAATTTGTTTTACATTAAGATGTTCTTTAGTATAATATATGCATGTCGAAGAAATATCATAAAGTATACATAGTTTTGTTTTTTTGGTATGAATTTTCTTCACATTTTCTTCAATTATTTAAAATGGAAATTTCAAATCTTTAGAAGAAAAAAAGAAAAAATTTAAATTCATAAAAGGTGAACTGCACAATTTGAATTAAAAATTATATTATGTTGAAGAATTGAATTGAAATTATAGGAAATAAAATAAAATAAAAACACCCTTGATTTTCATTCTTTAAAAAACTATCAAGTAGACGTAAGTTTAAGATTGAAAAAAAGACTAAATTGTTAATACCTCTAAGATGGAAGTGAAACATAATAATCTTAACGGTGAGATTGTTCTAGCAAACATATTTAATCCTTTCAAACAATTTTTCTGAAAAAATGAATTCTATGAGTTATTTTTTGAGTAAGATCAAGAGCAAGATGCTTAGATTGTCCAAAAAATAAGATTGCCCATAATTTTCTAATCACTAGTCTAAATAGAATGAATAAAAGCTTCACACGTAGACAAAACATAATATTTAAGGGAAAAAACTTAAAAAATTTAATTTTGATTTTTTATGAATTTTTTTATCTTGCCTATCAACCTCAGTTTTTGGCTAATTGTGCCATAACTTTTGTTCTTGGGTACCAATTGAAATCAAAATTATATTCTTATGAAGCTTATGTATTTTTCTAGTTTCAAAAAAAGTTTCAAAACATTACAATGAATATTGAGACTGTATGAGCTTACCCGAGGTTGCCTTTTGGCTCCTATAGGGCCAATGGGACTCTAGGGGTTAAGTTACATATTTGTATACACAAGTTTGCGGGGCTTTAAAGTTTATAACTGTCAATCAATGGGCTCAAAAAATGAGTTCCATAGTCTGTCCTTTTACAATAGGGCTCAAATGCCCCCTTCAGACAATGCCATACAATTGTGTGTGCCTATGCCCTTGGATCAATTGCGCAACTGATTAACCCTAGAACTCTACCAACAATATTATGTGGCTTTTGGATGACAATCCAAATGAACTATAAAACTTTTGAAAGCATTTTTTCATCCTTTTTTTTGTTGACCTTTCATGGTGGGTTATGTATAGTAGGACGCCCCACCACTCGGGCGTCCCGTTGTGTGAGGGCCTTGCCACAAGGCCCAAGGGCGTAGCCTGAGGGTGAGTGGCAGGGACCTCACACATCGGGATGCTTGAGTGGTGGGGGATCCCGTTGCATTAAGCACAAGTTGCCCTAAAATATTTTTATCATACCAGGTACTAATTACAGCTCCTAGCATCGGTTATAGTGCCAGGAGTTGTAATCAGTGCCTGGCACTAAAACGGAAGCATTACGCTCCAAAATCAAGTTGTTTTTCCTAAAGCACAGGACGTCTGAGTGCTTAACAAAGAGTTTGTAGTCTTACTAGTGTTTGGCTTCACATGAATGAGAAGTTGTTAAAAAAAACTGGATCACAATATACGCTATTTTTGTTTTTTGGGAAGTTGTTGCTCCTTGCTTTAAATCTGAAATTTCTCCACAAAAATGATAGTTTTTGAGTTTGAACCCAACTAACAAAATGAAGGTCATCTACTCTAGTTTCTACTCCAATTTGAATTTTGGAAAAAATATTAATATTGAATATTTTATTGCAATTTGAACTTTGGATGCATTTTCAATGTCTATTGAATTCTAATTAGAAAATGACATGGAATTTAAATTTACACTATGATGTTTGTCATTGCAACATACACAAATTGTGAAATTTTCAGATCTTTTTGAAATAATTTTCTATATGATATGATTTTTCTTCACTATTTCTTCAAAAATTCTCCAAAATACCAATTTTCCACACAAAAATTTAAAGTTTTTGTGACGTAAAGAAGACATGTCATCCCATCTTTGAAAAATAAACATAAATTTTTTTCATACATATTTAGTTGCAAAATGGCAGTAAGCTGAGTGATGGACAGAGCTTGAAATCAATGCTCATGAATCCGTCATTTAGGGGTTAACTTGCCATCTCGAATGGGTCCATTGTAAGCTTACCACTCATCTGATCTGCCTATGGCAGTGCTGGCAACCACTCGATCTGGAGCAAAAATTCTGTCATTAGCTGTAGCCTAGGTTTGTGACACTTCCAACAAACACCCAACGATGATGAGGTACCTTGCCTCTAGGGATTGTATGGGTACCTAAGGTAGGTACACCCAAAACTGCCACTTTTTGCTACTGAGCCTAGTTACTATTATTAGACAACTCAAATTTTCATATGTTCTTGTAGGCAAGTGAAAGGAGGTTTCAACGCACCTTAGAACATGGCATTTGGATACTGTATGCAAAAGTTATTAAGGAACAAAGTTTGGTTCTAAAAGCGTTTCTTCCACATAGTATAGATGGTGATTTAAGGTCAGTGGCACATTTGGGTGTACCTACCTTACAAGGTGGGGCCACCTATAACCACAACCAATCACTTAACCCCTCACCGCTGGAGTCCTAACCATGTCAAAAAACAAACTTCCTTTTCAAGTGTTATAAGTCTGAATGTGAGTAAGATATGCAAATCTTAACCGTACAATCTTTTAGTGTGCATGTTGTAGATGGTGTAAATCAAATTTGGGATCATTTGACCGTATAGATTGAAAGATTATAATGTTTTAGTGTTGAAAAAAAATGCTGAAATCTTCCTAAAAACACATTTGGAGGTGAAATTCGATTTCTAAACCTACTCAAATGAAAAATCTTTAAACTACAAAGTGATTCTAAACCAAAAGGCAAACACTTTGGTGGAAAAAACCCATTCAATTGACTCATTGCGTTTGCAAAATTGTTTTGAAATGTCAAATAACAGTGAAAAAAGTAGCAAAAAAACACATCTACGGCTGAACCTATCTATGCTAAAATGCTTCTCAGTCAATCATATCTTCTTGGATTGATATGAAATCTTTACCACAAGAACTAGACTAGTATGTGAAACTTTCACAACAAAAAGTATTGAAAAAAAGACCTGTTTGAAGAAGTTATAAGCCATCAAAGCTCATTGTGATGCCAAAATGTTTGGATTTTGAACTTCGAGTTGCTCCCAAGCATTCAAAACAACTTGGATTGACATGAAAATTTAACCACAATAACTAGACATAAAGGGAACATAACTCAACAAATTTGATTGAAAAATAATATTTGATGAAAGAGATACAAGCCCCCAAAGTTTCAGACTTCAAATGCAGTTTGGTGAACTCAAATTGAACCTATGAACTTCAATTGGCTTTCAAGAATTCAATAAAGCTTGTATTGATTTGAAAATTGTACCACATAAACTAGGAGAGAGAGCGCAACTTTACCAATAAGTTTATTGAATTTGGACATCAGATGCAAAAGTTATAGCACTTTGAATTTTCTGTGAGGACACTTTTCGTCCCCTCCGGCGATGAGGGGTTAAGCAATTTTGCTCATGATCTGGAGCACTCTTAATCCATAAAAGTTTCCGACTATGTTTTCATCAAAAATGCTTCAAAACTGCCATTTTTAGTATAAATTACAAATTTTATAAAAAACAACAAACCGTCTTAGACACATGGTATTTTAGGATCTTGTAGTACATTGGTTTGAGAAGATGTAGAAAAACTTTCAAAAATTCCCACCTTGTAGATTGTAAGATATAAGCAATTTGAAGTGACAAGAATCATTTTTGGCCTTGCGAAAAACTAGGTAGGTGCACTTCACAAGGTCACATTTGTACAAAAAAATGTTCATGGTGGTAGTGCTTCTTTGGATTTATTCTTTAAGGCAAGTTGGATACATGATTGAAAATTTTTAGATCATTTGGAATTATATAACATATAGGAAAAAATAGTAAGTAGAAAGAAATAGAGAATGATTCAAAATATTAAATTGTTGAGAATCTAGGTATGGAATTGAAAAGTGCTAGTCCCAATGTTTATGATGTTGTAATAAACAATCTACATCCTGTCATTTTTTTTTTTTTTTTTAATATTGAAACTTAAGTAAAATGAAAGACTTCAAAGTTTATTTTAGAATAGAGAATCCATGATTGCCTGCAAACTAAAACTCCTCATAACTTTCATCTCATTAATCAAAATGAAATGATTCAAAGCTATGCATATATATATAAATCTAAAAAACCAATTTCATATTTTTTTCTTCTTATAAACGTGATTTTTTAAGACTTTTTTGAATTGCCCAATCTGCCTATCAAATGCTAAAATTTACATATCATACAATAAATTTTAACCATATAGTAAAAAGTTATGAAAATTGTTGGGCCTCAAAGTTACTCTTTGAACACATGTTGTGTGAAAATTTCAAAGAGAAATAAAATGAAATTTCATTTGTAATGAACTACTCCAAATCAATATGTTGCCCAAAAACTTGTAGTTTGGTCCTTTAGAAGTCAACGTGATGTACATTTTTTCCAAGTAGAAAGATAGAAACAATGGAGATTCCAATTTTTTGGTAATTTTAGTCTTGGAATTGAAATTACTATAAATTTTGAAAGACTAAAGTTGGTTTGAACCACTTATTCAAAGACTACTTTGGCTCTCAAAACCAAGGACATGTGTCATGACATTGATGGTTAGAAGTTGGTTGTAAACCAAGAACTAATGGTTGGAAATCAATATCAACCTTTGTTGAATTTTTTGTATCCTATAGATTGTTGTTGGGGTCATGGTTGGTAATGGGTGGCTCCACCTTGTCTATTAGAAAAACATGTTGGTGGGAGAGAAAAATATTTGATTTCATTAGTTGGACTCAAATTCAAAAATATTGTTTTTATAACTAAATTTCACATCAAGAGGAAATAGCAAAAAATAGCCAAAATACACTACAAAGTGATTCATGGATTAATTGTCTTGAGTTCCTGTTTAGAAAAGTCAATAATACCATATTAGAAAATTTACAATACTATTCACTGAAAAGTACTCAAGCAACTTTAAAAGAAAGAATTGGATGAAAAATCATTTTTTTCCATCTTACAACCTTAGGTGAAGTCATCTAAACAAATACTTAGTATCCACAACAACATTATGGGGTTAACCGTACAATGCCATTGAAGACGTTTTTGTGTCTTTTTTATGACTTTAGGAAGGTTTTCAGGATGGAAAAAAGTTAAATTCATCCATTACTTAAAAAGGTGCTTGAATTCATTTTCAGTGACTAGTATTGAATATTTTCTCATTATGGTACTATTGACTTTTCTAAAGAAAAAAATGATTAATCAATTAAAAATTTATGTTTCTTACTTCAAATGAAAATTTTGAAAAAATATTAAAATTCAAAGTTTTATTGCAATGTGAATTTTAGGCCTACAACCTTGGTTTGTTGATTTTCTAATTTTAGAATGATATAATAAATTTATATTATATCATATTGTTCTATACTAGAAAGTCATCTATGATGAAGATTTTAGATTTTTTGAACATATTTTTTTTTTGATATGATTCTTTTTCACTTTTTTCTTAAAAAATTAACAAGAATTTCAAATTTTTACAAAAAAATTGAAATTTTTATAAATCATAGAATACTTGTGATTTAATTTGTGAAACATAAAAATAAAATTTTCGTTTACGTGTAGTTGCAAGATGACAATAAATAGAGTGAAAGAGTGTGAGGCCTAAATGACTCAATCCATGACTATGAGCCTGTATTTTAAAGTCAACCTTTAAAGGACATTTCATATCCAGGCTTGACCAAACTTCATTATATTCCTATATTAAAATATATATTTCAAAACTTTGATATTTTTCATATGTATTAATATATGTCTAAAATTTTATCTCATTTTTTCATAATTAAAATTATTAAATTAAATTTTATATGATTTTTTAAAGAAGTTTCTTTGTGAAAATCATAGTAATAACATAATTGCTGAAAATAGTATAAAGTTCTCAAAGAAAAATGGAAATAATAGTGATTGAGTTTACACCAAGAGAAATTAAATAGAAAAAAGTACAAAAGTGTTGTATTTTGAGCTTCCAAAATGTTGTTTTCAAAGTGTCACAAAAATGTCAATTTTAGCAATTTTAAAAGAAATTCAAATAAAATAGAAAGTAGATTATTGGAGCTACATTTACTTAATTAAGCTTTAAAACATTTAAAATCAGAAACTATGTAAAGAATTGATTTTGACTTTCAAAATGCCCGTGAGGCTTGCAATGTCCTTTAAGGATAAAAGTGTATTCATTCAAGTTCACACTTCAAAGCCTGCATAGAAATGTAAGGGACACATTAACTACGTACTTGTGTTAGAGGGGTTACTTTATAAGGTTTTAAAGTTAGTAACCAAGGCTTTGTAAAGGCATTGGTAGTAGGGTTTTGTTTTTTTCATTTTTAATGAAGTGCCAAAGTGGCGATATTGAATGTCATAGTGGTGCTCCAAATTCAATATTCATCCATATATTGAATAGAAAACATCATGATAGCCAATATCACATATCTATAATTCAATTTTCATCCATAATTTGGTGATTTCATCCAATTTATTTATTTTATTTGAAGATTTTTGGCGATTTTCTACTTCTTTAGAACCATTTTTTCCTATAGGTGTGGTGCCAGGCCACGAAATTTGGTGCAAATATTTTGCACCAAATCGTCAGAAAAATACACATTGGTCGGCAGATATGTCAGTTCTATTGTAGGTGCAACCGCATTGAATGTACATTGGGGTCCCAATCAAAATGGCGTTTTTGAAATCACAGTGAAGGAAATTTCAATGCTGCCGACTTTGACAACCTCCCAAGAGCTGAAAAAATTGGTATTTTACCACAAAAGTCTTACCACATCATCATCTTTATGTTAATAACACGTGTACCCAATTTCAAGGCCAAAAGATTCACTAAAAAAAAGTTATTCAAAATTTATCAACATGGATAGTTGTGGAAATGGCTTCCCCCATTGTTTCCCACAACTACACATGTTGATAGATTGTGTATATCTTTTTTTGTATAAATCTTTTGACCTTCAAATTTTACACACATGTTATTAACATAGAGAAGATATTGTTCCAAAATTTTCATGATAAATAAAAAAAATCTCAGCCCTTGGGAGGGTGTCAAAATTGGCAGTAGAAAAATGGTTTATCAAAGCTACCTATGTTGGTAGATTTTGAATATCTTTTTTTGTAAGACTTTTTTGTCCTTGAAATTTGGCGTAAATATTATCAACAAAGAGAGGATTATGTGACAATAATTTCATGATAAGTAGACAATTTCTCAGCCCTTGGTAAGGTGTCAAAGTTGGCAATAGTGAAATGGTTTCCACAAGTGTTTCTCAAAACAACACATGTTGGTAGATTGTGAGTATCTTTTTTTTTAATGATCTTTTGGCCTTGAAATTTGGAACATATATTATTGATATAGATTAATTGATGTTCCAAAAATTTCATGGCAAAGAAAAAAAATTTCAATCCTTGGGAGGTTGTCAAAGTTAGAAGCAGTGAAATTTTTTCTACAACTACCCATGTTGGTAGATTTTGAATAACCTTTTTTTGGTAAATCTTTTGCCTTGAAATTCTGTACATGTGTTATTAACATATAGATGATGATGTGGTAAACATTTCGTGGTAAAATAACAATTTTTCAACTGCGAAGTCGGCAGCATTGAAATTTCCTTCATTGCAATTTCAGAAATGCCATTTTGATTGGGACCCCACTGTACATTCTATATTATTGTGTAATTTATTCTATTAGTGAGGATGAAAAATTAATGTCTCTTATAAAATAAAATTGTGTGAAAATTGGTACAAAACTATAAAATTCCAACCTACACTACTTTTATTATCTCACAAATAGTGGGACTTTGATAAATTAGCATCACACACACACACTACAAGATATTGTAAGTCAACGTAGTTGGAAGATTGATTTGATTGTACTACCTATATCCAAACAACTTGGAAGAGGTTGTAAACTACTTTGCAACTTCCAAAGTGGTCAATGATAATTATGGTGTAACATAGAGAAAAAACTATCAATGTTTTCTCGCCCCTTTGCCTTTTCAATTTCCTTGGGTCATTCTTGCACATACCATCAATGGTGTTCTTATTAGAGACTTCATCATATTAATCCCTAAATGCTTAAAGCACTATATTTTGGTGTCTACAAAAATTAAATATTCAGTGAAATTTTTATCAAAATAATATTTTAAAAATTGAATATCCTTTAAAGTCTATTTTAAGCATCACAAATCCAATTTTGAAAAAAAAGTCTTTATGATTTTTCTATTAAAGATTTTGTGCAAGGTTATCTATTGCAAATCTTGATTTTGTTTAGTGTTAGAGGCTCTTAGAAGTGTGCCACCAATACATTGGATCTTAGGGAGAAAATTACATACAAAACTCATTAAAAAATAACTGTAGAGTAGATTTTGATAAGTAAGTTGTGTTTGATTATGATTATGTATGTGTTATGTCGTTTAACCTCATATTTATTCATGACCTCAATTTTAGGTTTTTACTTGTAAAAAGGGATTGAAAGACTTCAAATCACTTTCACAATTTTAACCCCCTCTTGATCAAATATTATAATCTTTTAGTTCACAAGTGAAATTGTTGTATTTGCTTTTCCTATGTCATTCATAACACATCTTGTATGAATTTTGTCGGTAACCATTTAAAAAAAATTGATAAGACTTATTAAAAACTTTTTTTTTGTTTAGTTTTGAGAAAAGTTCACAAAGTTCCAAAAAGATCTTCGGCATTTAGGATTTAATTGAGGAGCTCTGGATCTCTCTATTTGGGAAGATTAAGATTATAAATTGCATTGAGAATCTTATTTTTTTAAATATTTATGAATTTGATTCAAGTAAAATTTAAAGATTTGCTTTCAAGAATTCACAAAAATATATAATCATATTTTAAGCAATTGAAAATTTCTGTGACCAGATTAAATTGTAGCTTCATATTGATTTTGTTAAGAAAGGCAAAAGGCTTAATGATGAAAACATCAACACTTCCTTCTTGTAGTAAATTTTCAAATACAAGGCAAATATTGAACACTTTGCGCTATTTTTCTTGTAAAAAACTTTTGACCATAGCGATCTTAGTTTAAAATGCCCAAAGTGAAATTTCAAAAGCAACTCAAAAATTTAAAATTGATTATTGTATATAACTTACACAATATGTTTCTAGAGTGGCAATATACAAGATATAGTTTCTTCTTTCTATTGATATAATCTATTACCATTCTAAGAATTTATGAAGCAATTCATTTCAATTCCTGGAGCAACAATGTTTTGAACAATTTATTTTGCTTAAAAGCAATACACATGTAATTTGTCTTTGAAATCACCTTTTTTCTTTTAAAAACAAAAAGAAAAATTAACCTTGAAACAACGTTAAGGATGTTTTATGTCTTTTGGATGCTTTCAAGAGGGGTTGTAGGATGGAACTTGGCATTTTATCCATGTTCCTTTGGAGGGAGCCTTTAGAATACATTTTCAGCAAGTAGCATATAATATTTCTTCATTATGTTATTAATGATTTGTAGAAGAAAAAGAATGATGCTTAATCCATAGAGAATTCTTGTAATGTATTTTGACCTCTTCTTGCTTGATACTTAATTTTGATGTGAATTTCAACCATAAAAATGATGTCTTTTTGAATTAGAGGCCAACTAATTAAATGAAGTTGATCAAGTTTAGTTTCTACTCTAATTAGAAAATCTGATAAATTCTTAAAATTCAATATTTTATTGCAATTTGAACTTTGAACCTATAACCCATGATTTGTTGATTTTGTTATTTGTAAAAAGATACAATAACTTTGATTTATGACATGATGTTATACACTATAATATATATCTATAGTGAAAAATTCAGATTTTTTTTAGCATATTTTGTATTTGATATGAGCTTTTTTCACTTTTTTCTTAAAGAATTAACAGTAATTTCAAATTTTCACTAAAAAGTTGAAATTTTTATGACTCGTAGAATACATGTGATTTCATCTTCGAAGAATAAATATAAAAAATTTCATTCACATATAGTTGCAAAATGGCAGCACATAGAATGAAGGATTGTGAGGCTTGAATATCGTGGTCATAGGCTTGTCCTTTAGGGGTTAAAATTTCCAATGTCAAATATCCATTTCAAAAGCATTTGTCTCATGTCTTATATGAGTGCAACAAATTTTGGATAAAACGTGCTAACTTTTTTTGAAATTTTCAACATAGATGTATTTTGTAGTGTAGAATATCATGGTATCATACAACTTATCGTGTCATTCTAAAATTAAAAAATCAACAAACCAAGGTTACAAGCCTAAAGTTCAAATTGCAATAAAACATTGAATTTAAATATTTTTTCAAAAAAATTATTTGGAGTAAAAACCAAACTTGATAAGCTTCATTTCATTAGTTGATCTCAAAGGTGATCCATGGATTAATATTCTTCTTCTTTAGAGAAGTCAATGATACCATAGTGAGGAAATGTGCAATATTATTCTCTTAAATGCATTCCAACAACTCCCTTCCAAATTGGATGATAAGATGTTTTTTTTCCATCCTACAGTCCCACTTAAAATCATCCAAAGGACAAAAAAATGTTTGCAACTTCATATAGGGGTTAAAGCAAAAATATCCTATAATCCTGAGATAATATCACTAATTTTTGGATGAATGTAAATTCCTTTAGATGAATAAAGAACAATTCATCTATATTCTACAATTTGCTGAGTACATTCATCACTTCATTGAAAATCATTGTCCATTGTCCTATAAGAAATATGAAATTCTTACAACTTGTAGAAGTTGTGCCATTACAACTTTGAGAAATAATCAATTTGTTTTAATTCAAATATAATTGAAGAATGAGAACATACACAAAGAGGAACTTCAAGGTTTGGAAAAATGGTCATAGGCATGTCTTTTTAGGATTAATTGTACCACTCTTGTAGATTTGAAGGAATAGAGAGCTAGCCTCAACTGCACTCGCCTACCTTTAGCCACCTATGTAGATTTAGATTTAGAAACGTAGATGTTTGAGAAAATAGTGAAGTTCAATCATATAATGGAGATGATTCGTTGTTGTGCTTGTAGATTTGAACGTGTCATGCTCCTAGAGGTAATTCAACCATATTTGGTCGTTTGGGCTTTTTTGGTCAAAGTTACTATTTTGCATGAAGGTCACATTCAACATAAATTAAATTGTTTTTGTGATAAGAAAGTGTCACATGTCATCTTGTGAGTGGTACAAGGTGACATGAACCCTTGAAAATCTGATGTGGAAATTCAATTTCAAAACCTAAGTGCCGAATCAAACCCTCACATACGATAATTATGGTAGAAATACCATAAATGGCATCCTTGCCTTAAATAGCATAGTAGGGGGTTCTAAAATTGACAATAGCTAACTCTGTTGTTCGTTGCAAAACAGTCAATTTGCTCAAACTTGATTGGCTCACACTTGGTTAGAAACAAGTTCGAAAGGGTAGTCATTTTCAGTTTAGCTATCAGACAGTTCAAGAATCCACATTGATATTGATCAAAATATTCATTCTTGAAGGAAAATAATATTATTATTATTTTTTTGCTGCTTCTTCCTCATCTTCATTTTTTGCACGCTTTGCATAACATTCATGAGCTGTGAGAGGAGCTGCCATACTTCTGACGGAATGATGTGGTATATTCCACATCATTCCATCCAAAGGATGAAATGGTGTGGAATATTCCACACCCCACATTAGCTAATAAGCCACGCGTCAATAATGTCAGACTTCTGCTCAGTGCCAAGGTCATGACTGCACAATCAGGTTACTGGGAAATTGAACATCCCCAATTCAGGCAATACAGAAAATAATAGCTTTAGACCAATCAATTCAATGAGGTCATTTATTTCAATGTTTAAATTCCCGCACATTGCTTTGTAACCATTCATGTTTCGTAATTCGGAAATAGAAGACAATTCTTTATGTACATATGGGGTGATAGGAGGTAGAACAACCCATGTGGGATAAATAATTTAGAGTTTGTAATTTCTCAACCGTTCATAGTTAAGTCTAAAGTAGGAATTGTGTTAAAACTATAATTTCAGACCTCATTTAGGCATAGTAAGATAACTTTTTTCAAAATACTTTGAATTAAAATAAGTTGGAGAATCAAGTTAAATTTCATCTTCAAAAATACGTTTGAGATTTTGATCTTCCACTCAAAAGTTATAGACAAATTTCATAGAGGGGTTTGAAAGGATTTTTTTTTGACATTTTCATACATCCTCTCTGAAATTTGTCCATAACTTTTGAGTGGAAGATCTAAATCTAAAACGGATTTTTGGAGATGAAACTTAGCTTTATTTCCCAAATTTTTTTAGTTCAAATTTTTTTGAAAAAAAGTATTCCACTATGCCTAAATGAGGTCTGAAGTTATGATTTTAACACAATTCCTACTTTAGATTTAATTATGAGCGGTTGAGAAATTACAAACTCTAAATTACATATCCTACATGGGTTGTTCTATCTCCTACCACCCCAAGTGTACATAAAGAGATTCTCTTTTCTCTTCATAAACAATCAAAATAAATTATTGATGGCCAATGGTTAGATTTCTTTGGTAGAATACTCAATGAATTCTTTGGGTTTTGACAGACCATCTATCTTTATAGTTATTTGTTTGTATATTTTGTCCTAGAATTAGCCGAAAAAATAGATTGCACCATAAGTGTGCTGCCATTGTCTCGGTCTTGAAGCTTACATTAATAATATGTGGATGCATTTCGTGGATGAAGACTTCAGAGAGGCAAAGGCAGCCTCTCTGAAGGCTCTTGAATGTTATGTGAGCTCAATTTCTCACTGAATTTCCCCTATCCTACATGCTGAAATGCTTATTTTAACCATTTATGGTATTCCTACCTTAGCCTCCATGATTTTATTACCCATAGGCTATTCATGATGGATGGGCCCGCCTGCCCAAGTTTTACGGGGCAGGGGGGGGGGCCTTGACGAGCCCTTAGCTCACGCAAAGCAAGCCCTGTACCTCTGCTGACGAACTGAAGCTATCTTCTCCACACACACTGCATGAGAATAAGGCTGGGCCCCCGGGGGTGTCCGTCCTGCCTCTACGGCTTTCTTGTAATGATGTGAAGTTTCTCACCATTTTGGAATGACTTAGGTGACCTGTGTTTTTTAAAAGGAATCTCTTGTCGTGATGATATATCAGTTTCTGTGAATGAATTGGCATGAAATACGAGCTGGAAAAATATATTTATTGATTTGCATGAATGTTCAAAAATGCCTCCAAAATGCCTTTGAAATGCCGTTGGGCCACCTCTTCAGTTGCATGATGATGTTATGTGACGAATTTGTGCGCCTGCACTGCTTGATTGCTTTGACCACCACCCTGCAAAGATAAAGAGTAATTATTATAATAACAAAAATAAGAGTAATGAGCAAGCAGTTTCAAAGCACTTTTTGACAAGGGCTGTAACTTTGTGGATGCTTGTTGCGTGCTGGAAGGTAGTTTGCTCTTGAAGTGACCATTTAAGGTCTGGTCCGCCTATTTTTCATAAATTTGCATGAATAGAAATATTTCTAACACATTTTTAGGAGAAGGAAAAATAGATGCCGAACGTAACCCAAGTGGTTTCATATTTTTTGAAGTATTTTCAATTTAGTTATGAATTTTCAAAGATTTTTTGTTGTAGGTACCTATATAAGTTCTATAACTTTTTTGAAGTTTGCATCAAAGAAGATAATGTGAAGCATGAAAAGTGGAAAGTATTTGTATGGCCAAAATTATAAAATTACTTTTAGGGCTGCTTTAGACTATGGTGAATAAGTGTACCAATCGGTCAAGGAGTTTTGGCCAAGACATGGTTCTTTGAGGCAACCGGTGGGATGTTGGACAAGATAGAAAGACAATGAAAGAATGCCTTAAGAAGTCTTGATCAATTGTAGTGTAAACACCAACACAAGAAGTCTTTTGGACAGCTTCACAAATTCAAGTTCACCATCCAACAATCCCCATGAACATATTTTGTACGTTTCATGGTTAAGATGAACTTTGAAAAGCTATACATTAGATGATTCTCAATCCTTGGAGAGGGTTGCAAATTCCCCAAGGTTCCAAGCCCCTGGAACTACGTCGCAACAGTTGCATGATGTGGCACAAAGATTGCCACGTCATATAAAAATATTTCTTTCTTCAAAAAATAAAATAAAATATCTTTTCATCTTTTAAAAATAATTTAAGATTAGTTAATTAAAAAATTAAATTAAACTAAAAAATTTCAAATTTTTTTTTGACAACGGCGTTTCTTAACCCTAGACAGCCCATGGCCGTTTTGGGTAAAAAACATCCTAGCTTTTGAAGTGCTATAAATCTAAATGTGACTAAGTAATAAAGATCTTAACCGTACAATCATGTAGTACACATGTTGTAGATGTCATGGATCAAATTTGAAGTCATTTGACCTTGTAGATTGCAAGATTATAACGTTTTAGTGTTGAAAAAGAATGCTGAAATTTTCCTAAAAACACATTTAGAGGCCAAATTCGATTTCTAAACCTAATCAAATGAAAAAACTTTAAACTACAAAGTGATTCAAAACCAGGATACAAACACATTGGTGAAAAAATATATCATTCAATTGACTCAATGTGTTTGCAAAATGGCTTGCAAATGTCAAAAATAGGCAAGAAAAGTTGCAAAAAACACATGTAGGACTGAAACTCCTTACTAAAATGCTTCTCATTCATTCATAAATTCTTGGATTGATATGAAAATTTAGCCACAAAAACTAGACTAGTGTGCGCAACTGTTGCAAAAACATTTATTGAAAACGGACATTTTATGAAGAAGATACAAGCCGCCGAAGTTCACTATAGTCCATAAATGGCAGGATTTTGAATTTTGAATTGCTCCCAAACATTCAAAACAACTTTGATTGACATGAAAATTTCACCACAATAACTAGAATTCAAGGGAAACATAACCCAACAAATTTTATTGAAATCGAACATTGGATGAAGGAGATACAAGACCCCGAAGTTGCAGCCATGAACTACACTTTGGTGAATCAAATTGAGCCTGTGAACTTTGATTGGCTTCCAAAAAATTACCTCTTGGATTGATCTGAAAATTTTACCACACAAACTAGAAGAAAAGGTGCAACTTTCCCAACAAATTTCATTGAATTTGGACATTGGATGCAAAAGTTACAGTACTTTGAATTTAACTTAAAACTATGTGAGGACACTTTTTGTCCTCTTGGGCGGTCTAGGGTTAACTGCCGAGGGAACAATGTCGGGAACGGGCCTGAAACGAAAAAGCCCCCCCAATCTCATCTAATGACTTTTGCATCCAATGTTCAAATTTAATAAAACTTGTTGGAAAAAATGAATCTATTTGTCCCACTTTGTGTAGTAATATTTTCATATCAATCCATTGTGTATTGAATTTGAGGGAATCATTTTAGTACATGGGATTAAATTTTAGTTCACTAATCTTAGTTCCGACTTGCATAAGAAGTTACACATAGAGAGGCATCAACTATAATAGTATAGTAACCCAAAATTTTTAAATGATTGTTCATATGTGAACTTGCAATAAATGATGGATAAGAAATCATAGGAAATATATTTGAAGTAGAATTTTAGACCTCATTCAAGCATAGTAGAATAACCTTCAAAAAAAATCATTAGACTTAAAAAAAAGTTGAAAAATTAAGTTAAATTTCATACTAAATTAAAAATAAAAATTTGAGCCTCCAATCAAAAGGTATGGACAAATTTGAGGGAGGATGTCCCTTTCAACTACTCTCTGAAATTTGTTCATAACTTTTGATTGGAGGCTCAAAATCTCAAACAGATTCTTGGATATGAAATTTAATTTGATTTCCTAGCCTTTTTTAGTTTAAAGTTTCTTGAAAATTTGATTCTACTATGTCTAAATAAGGTATGAAATTCTATTTATACTCAATTCTTCATTACATGTGTTTTGGGGGGTCTAGAAGGCCATTTCAAGCCTATTCCTGTTCTTGTGAACCCGGTGCACTTCTCCACCATAGTCGAAAGCGGCCCTTAGATTCTCTTCAAATGAATTTTGAAGATAGAACTTCAAAAATTCATCAAAAATACAATTTCTACCTTTAGCATTTGAATTTTTTTTTGGTTTATCAAAATTGTGGTTTCTATTGATTTGTGGAAAAATGCATAAGATATAGTACTGTGAATACCATCATTTTTCCAAAATAGTAAGTTTTTCAACACTAGGCCAATTTTAAACACTTTGTGCTATTTTTCTTATAATTTTTGTGTGACCATAGCAATCTTAGTTTTAGAATATAAATATTGAAAGACAATCCAATCTTTTAGAAAAAAAGAAAATAATAACTGGAAAAAAAAATTGTCCAAAAATTATACCCGAAGTTGGGCATCAACCAAAAAATGGTCGTTTGAGCACTTAGGGGCTAAGGACCTCCTCATATCCATTCAATAGCTTTTTATAGGGTCCATTTCAGGAGGATGGGCCATTTTACAATAGACTACCTTAAGGGAGGCAATCCATTTCTAGCCACTTAAGCAGATACATGTATCTCCAAGGTAGATTTCTTCAATGGAATTTTTTTTCTATATGCAAAAATAGAATTTGTAAGGTTTCCATAATTTTCTAGGTTTTTATTTTTCAAAATATAATTACTATGAAGATGTTAGCTGAAGATTTTGTTTGACCCATACTAGCCATATAGATTTCCTATTTCTGACCAGCCTTTTTTTTTGGCACTATGCGGCCAGAAAGCACCATTTAAAAAAGGTTGGCAGAAAAGCCTTATGGGAAAAAAAAGGAAAAAGTCGCCAAAGAGCCACGTAGGGTTCCACCGTCCCTGCCAAAAAGCTTCAACAACAAGCATGGCATTTGCCATAAATTTCCACGGGGGAGCGCCAGACTTTCAAATTGTCGCACCAATTTCCTTCCTTCACACGTTCTGTGTTGCCTCCAGCGCTTCTTGAGCTGTGCATCCGTCGCCAAGTTTTTCACAGAAGGAACTTTGTTCATAGCCAAAGGAGGCCACAACTTTGAATTTCAAATCGCCAAGATCTATAGAAGGCTTCCCACCACTATTGCCCACCTTCATCACCACTCCTTCTTTTCATTTTGCTAGGCCTTGTACTTCTTCCCCACATCGCTTCTGTAAATCGCCCTAGTCCTAGTTGCTTTGGCTGTGGAGATGCAACATTCACTTCCACTCCGCCTAGTCGTTGTTCTAGAACGCCGCCTTCAAGCAATGGAGTTTGAGAGCATTTGTGACCACTACGTAGGTGTTTTGTTGAGAGTTTGCAAGCAGCTTATATTTGGATATGTTCGCACTTCACAAGCATGGTATCCCTCTCTGTCTCCCTTCCTGCATTCCTTCCTGCAATGACTACAAAATTGCAATGCCTTTGCTTCTGGTTGTGGGTTTTGTTGATGATGCTATGGTTTGAGAGATTGCCAACGGTGCTTGTCAACATTGTTGTTGATATGTAGCAGAGCCATGGTTTGAGATTTGGTCGCCAACAATGCTTGCTATGTGAAGCCTCTTGTAGTTTAGGATTTCTGTGTTTCATAGTGTTTAGGGTCCTTACGAAGCTATGGTTGAGGAGATTCATTGTCCACAGGTGGAGTCCAACTGTGACCAACCTGATGTTAATGCAGGGGCGGAGGAATTGCTGCTGCGAGAGGCAAGTGCACAATTGCACAAAGAACTTACAGAAGTCGCCAAGGCCCAGGCTGATCGAGCTGCAGCTCAGAAGGCAGATAGAAAAGTTGTAGAACGTTGTCGCCAAATGAAGGAAAAGGTTGTATGCACAGAAGACACCAAATCACGTTGCAATGCACAGGAGGCTTCATCAATTGCAAAATTCTTCACAAGCTCTCGAAACGCAATGAATCCTTAGCCCCTCATTCTTGGCACCTCTCAATCAGGTTCGATGTCACCAGCTATTGAGTCCATAATTCACGACGTCTCTGTGAATTCTAAGTCTTTAGACACAGTACTGTTGGAATCTCGACCTCCTCCCCAGTCGCAGGGTGGTAGCAATATTGGCGGCGGATCTACACCTGTAGAGATAACTATCAAAGCACACCATCAATTGCGGGATGACCTCGTAGAAATATCAGATGGAAAAGACGATGTAGAGTCAGATGACGACTTCCAACATGTGCTTCCATCCCAAAAAACAAAACCCAACTATGATTGAACATGACGCTTTCAGAATGAATGGGCCGCAAAGCTAGTGTGGGCTGAACCCATACAAGACAATGATGGGTAGGTGCACCTTGTGAAGTGCACAATGTGTTTGGCATTTGAAAAAAACCCCAAAGATCCTTGGTCTGAAATGGGACACCCCCACTAAGCACAAGGAGAGGAGGAAAGTTGCCTTCGATATGCCTAAATATAACGTGAAGACAGGAGACTGGTATGTTTCTAGAACAAGCTGTCATCAAATCAATTTGCGCCTGTTTGCAGCACGCCAACCCACTTTAGTCTTGCAACAAATAGGCATGACTACTTTCACATCAAAGTCGAAGAAAATTGTCCAACTCAGTACGATCTACCACATCCTCTTCTCTGGCCGTCCTATGGTAGAGTACAAGGAGAGACAAGCTCTGTATTCCTTCCTCAGTGTCCCTAACCTACCACGCATGCACAAGACAGATGGTTCGGGGTAGACAATGATGGAGTTTTTGCACCAGCAGGTGAAGGCATCAATAAAAAAGAAAATTACTGCTGCTAGATTCATTGCACTGACGTGTGATGAAGTAACTTTGGTGGACAATGGGAGCTAGCTCTGCATCCATGCATATATAGTAGAAAATTATATACAAATCCTACATTTGATATCATTGCAGTGGCTAGTAGATGGATCTGGCGCAGATATTCTTACAAAGGTGATTACAAAGGCCCTGGAGTGTAGGGGCGACTTCACGTATGAAGAAAATTTCGAGGAGGTTGATTTGCTTCAGCGCAGATGGTGTTAGCACTTTTCAAAGGGCAAGAACTTGTATCACGATGCAGATTCAAACAAAGTACGCTCCGTTTTGTATAGGGGTGCACTACATGGCTCACCGGTGCAACCTTGCTACGAAGTCATTGTCGATGTTACCTATTTTTACAGTTGTGGAACAAGTCATCCAGAAGACGCACTCTTATTTTAGCAAGAGCCCTAAGTGCCTTAGCGAATACCAAAAGCTTGCAGAAGTGATGGAGACGAAAGGCCTCAAGCTTCTACTGCAAGTCACTATGCATTAGGTGTTGTTGTTGGAGTCGTTGCGGAAGTTGCTAGCAGATTACCAAACACTCATGGCAAAGATGAAGGCTGGCTGCGGCAAGAATGACGCCGCCGAGGTATGTCTTGATGTTCACTGTAGTTCATGCAGCAAATCACAACATCGATTGAGTGAAACAAGGGTACCGAGCTTGGGTAGTCAATGGGCATAACTGGAGTCTTTACTCAAAAGAGTCTGTTGATGATAGTACTTGATGAATGAGTCTTTACATGGGTATCCTGGTCTTTACTCAAGAGAGTTTGCATACTGCTTCATTTTATCGAGAGAGAGTCTACTGATATTATGCATTCACAAACCGATTGAACCAACATGCAAATGAGAAGAGTAAAAAAACTAGAAAGTTATAAATCCTTTTGATAAATCCTCTTGATCTCAGAAGGCCAGTATGACAGTACCTGATGAATGAGTTTGTGGAATACTCTCGTGACTGGTACGTTAGTGCAAACTATTGCACAAAATAAAGCTTATAATTTGTTGCGCTAAGGGAATCAAAGTCAATGATGTCAAAAAATGAATGGCCTTACTAGGTGCCAGCAGCCTTACATTACTTATGCAACAACAAGACTAATAAAATTCGGTTTGTTGGTGTGTTTAGTGCTTGTAGCCGTGCAAGTTTTATGACAGAAGTTCGTCACCACTTCGTGTAGTGTAGCACGCTGGATTTCATGCAATGCATGTTGTTAGCACGCTCCTCACTTCAGTTGAATTTTCTGAGACTTGCACTGCACTCAATTTATGACCAAAAATGTTTCTCTTGCTTCGCAAAAATGCTTGACTATAATGGTCGACCCTTATGCCCTACTCGGAATGACAACGTTGATGCCTCTACTGGAAGTTGTGGACTTGCTTGTTACGTTTGCCCAGAAGCGCGACATTTATATTTGCGACTTTGTGGCTACGTTGAAGTTTGTAGAGGGTCAACTGTATACTATGTACGTTGACAAGGCCACTACTTTCTCCACAGACGAGTTTTGGGCGTTCAAGAATATCCTCGACTGTTTGCATAGTCAGATCCACATGAAGTGGGTTTCTGACATGAACAACGACTCTGCACAGTTAGTGTTTGTAGCAAATGGTGAGAAAATTTGAGCGCAACACGATGGTCAACCGGTCGATCAGGAAATCCTTGCCTCCCTTCTATCTGCGGTGAAAGCTGTTTGTACAGGTAAGCTTCCATCGTCCTCTAGTCAACGATCACCAGCCTGCTGTATACTCCGGATCGATCAAGTATACATGAATTTTATGTGCCTTCGATTCAAACCCTGTGCAGCTCATTGCAAGGCCCTTGAATCACTCTATTGGTGTCACATAGTGTGATTCTGGGAAGTCATGTGGTTGATTAGGAAACCATGCATGCAATCGGGGAACAAGTATTTCGATCTGTGCATGCAATCAGGGAACAAGTATTTCGATCTGTACACACGGTACTAATGTCCTTTCAATTTTAGGTTTCCCTGTTTTGGTTTTGATTGGTGTTGGTGTCTAGCTTTGCTTGTAATCAACGGGGGTTAAGTTAGGTAGTTACTGGTCAATTGATCTGATCTGATTTGCAAGCGTTTCGTTTAACTTCTTAGAATGTAGTTAGTTATGGTTCCCTGTTTTGATTTCAAATGTAATATGATTATGACTGTAATGAAGTAATCATCAATCTCTTCTTCTGTACTAGTAGCTAGTGTGAATCAGTTCATCAGTACCTACTGGTTTCTCAAAACATGATAGTAACTTCTGAAAACAGATTTTGAGGGTATGGTTTCGTATTTCTATTTGTATATTTTATCGTTCAGTATGATAGAATATATTTGTACCACACTTGGTCGTTTGGGCACTTACAATTGAACAGTTCCCTCTAATTACCTACTTCTAAACTTCCACTTTGGTTTAATTTTTTAGAATTTTCATGAACTTGGTGCATGTGCTTCTTGTTTAGGACTCACAAACTCTTCTAATGTTTTCTTGCAGGGGCAGCTAAGCAGTTGTTGCGATGGACGCACTTGGGGTGGTCTACCCCTAGTACTAGTTGCAGAATGAAGCGGAGGAGACTTTTCCGAGACACTTAGCTACTTTGATGTCATACTACTGCGAGCCAACGCTAATTGAAGTAGATAAGGTGAAACTTCTCATTCCACCAGTGTTGGACCGCCACAGACTGGAGACTCAACAGGGTCTATTCAAGCTAGCCATGCTCAACAATTCAAAGAAGCATATGGAGCCCCCCTTTGACCTAAACCCGTTGACCCGTTTATGGCGTTATCTTGACTTATGCACTGTTCTCAGAATTAAGGCCTTCCTTGAATTTTATAGGTTAGCTGAAGTTGCTATAGTTCAAGTGTTGGAGCCTGTGGAGGACGAGAGATGTTTTAGCTCTCTTGCCTTCTTAAAAAACAAGCTACGAAATTCCTTAGACACATATAGAATGCGTGGTAGGAATGTATTCGCAGAAGATATTTAGTCTGGAAACTTTCCCGTATGACAAAGCCTATAATGGATGGGCAGCTGGGGCAAATTGTCATTATGGTCTTTGATCTTAGACTCTATGTAGTGGTATTATTGTAGACTTACATCCAAGCTTGTTGTAGGCCTTGCTCACGGAAGATGGACCCCTGCTTAGCCCCTTTTTCTCTAAAAACATTTATGGATGAAATTTGATTTTCTTATACCATGTTTTTACTTTTTACATCACCTATTTTTCAATAAATATTATAGAAGGTGGTACTGAAGTTTATCGGAAGCATAAAAAGAATTCGCCAAACTTTCTGTGTCAAATATTTTCAAAGTGCCAAAATACGTCACCCCTTCTAAGAAAATTCGCCTTTTCTGCATTCTTTTAACTCCTCCAAGTGCCAGAGTATACCACCAATTCCAACCAAATAGTGCCAAAATGATTATATACATAATTCACTGTCGCTAGTAGAATTCTTTAAAAAAATATTAGTCCTCGCCATGTGGGCATTACAAGAAATTAGAAGTAGAGCCAATCTGGCTCTCTATAACCCCCCCCCCAAAAAGGTTGTTTCTAACCAAGGGCTTGTTACAATATTGAGAGCCTTAAAACCAATCATAATGCCCCACAACTGTGCTAGGAATCGTGCCATAATTGATCATTGTTCATCTGTTCTTGCATGGAAAGAGAGCAGCCTCCATTACCAGAATGGGGGCGATCGTGAATGCTTGCCTCCCATAAGTTGCTTGCCCTGTGTGAAGAAAAAAACTTGACATGTAAATATGCAAAGTGTAATCAACCATTAGAAAAAATTCCAGAAATTTGGTCCCTATGATCAAGTTCCCTGTAACTTAACTGATAGTCCTTGAAGATCTTTGGTTTTATATTATGCTAAATGTATTACTCCATACATGACCAAAAAACCTCATTGGCAATCACTGGAAATCATGCCAAGTGTATGGCCCTTTGACAAAAATGGTCAACCATTATGGAGCTGAATGGAATTCCATGACCGGAATCTGCAAAGTTTCTTCAGTTCACAGTAACTGCTGATTTCAGTTGAGCGATTGTTGCATGGAGAGCAGAAAGCTTATAAAGTTACATTTTAGAATATTTGCAAGGGGCCATTCTAAGATTGCAGTTTACTAGCATCCTGAGCAAAACACCAGAAAAAATAGGTCAGAAACTATTGAACAAAACATTGACATTGACACCCATGTGTTTTGTAACATTGACATCACTGCATTTGGTCTCAGGCTCTCCCCTCTTGAGTATGGTGATCTTGAGTAGCAAAGTGACCAAGTAGTAAACAGCATAATCTGCACATGGTCAACTCAACACATCTCAAAACCATAACATCTTTCAGTTTCTGACCAAGACCTTCCAAAACCATGACACATTTTGTCATGAATGATATTGGCATTTTAAATTTGGTAATTGTCAATCACTTTGCCCATCAAAATAGGAACTAAATTGTACTCATTTGCAACATCCTTGGAAGGGTCCTCCATGTCTGGTGCTGGAAACTAGTGTAGAAGTTGCAAACCTTCAGAGAGTATTAAATGCTGTCTCTACCAATGAAAAACTAATAGCCACATTAATCAGGAGTCCACAGGTACTCTGCTAAGTTTCTAAACTTTGGTTCTTGAAATGTGCACATGATTTATGAGACATGCTAGTAAAATATCTCAACGTAGATAACTTCCTTGCTAGTTGCTTTACATGAAAATTTGAGGTCACATGTAAAGCTCTGAATCTGCACATAATCTCCGTCCTGCAATTGACTTCCCTGCTGCAACAAAGTCTATGGCAACATGGTTCGGAATGGCTTGTTGACACACATTTTTCAAAGCTGAAGCCAACTGATGGACTACGGACGTATCCACATTTGGCCAAGACATCAACAATTCCGCCTTTAAAGCTTGTAATTGGCACTGCAACAAACACACCAAGTCTTTTGGTAAGCATATAACATACCACAATACCATCTGGACATTAAAGGGTTACAATGAAAAAACTGGAAAAAATTACTTACATGAGTGATGAGGGCAGCTGCAACACCGTCGACTAAGCTTCCGGAAGGATAGTAAGGCGCAATAGTTACCTGGTCCTTCTTTGCTTTCTGCGAGAAGAAAGCCAAGCATATTCACATGTGACGTGGGGATAGATTCTAGTTCAAAAGAAGTGAATTCAATGAATCTCTAGGCAGCAACGAGTTCCTAAACCAATCCAGCAGGTCGGCTACTGAGCTTTTACCCTTAGATGTCCAAGTCGCTAAAAGTGGCTGGTTCTATGTCATAGTTAATTATATCATTTAGGAAGCTTCAGAAGAAAGGAGTATCATGCCCTACATTTTTTGACAATAGAAACATGATTTGGAAGTTATTACAAAAGAGTATTAGTTTCCAAATTTTTAGTTTGGGCATCAAGGGTTAAAGATTTTGAATCCACCAATGCGTTCAATAGCAACTGCTCATCCACACGTAACAGATGCTTCAGCACACGTTACGCTAACACGTTTAATGTGAACGAGGTAAATACTTAAAAGTAGCAGGCCCATATTGTCAATTTGGTGGATTGCAAGTTATAAAATGCAGTAAGACAGAGAATATGTCCACAAAGATTAAAAATGAAAAGATTCAGCAAAAAAGTCGTCCACTTACCTTGGATACACTACTCTCTAAAAGGAATAAAAGAGGCTCGTCAGCTGAAAGTTTCCCTCTAAAGTGAAGGCTCGAGATCGAGTCCATGATTAGCACCCTGGAACCAAATTACACCCACTAACATCAGTTGTTAGAAATCAACAATATATCCTCTCCACTTCGGATAAGATATTGCACGTACAGCAATTCATGTGTTGTTCAAGGCATTGCATATCACACTTCAGTTACACAAACTTCGATAACAAACATCTGTCAGTCTCGAAGTTTTCAAAACCAAGCTATGCATGAAAGAGATCATTCAGGAACGGAAGTATGCCTGTCAGGCTGAATGGCTTGGAAAACTGTCTTCGTCCAGATGGTTGCACTTTCCGGCGGAACTGCATACTGAATACATACGAACACAACGGAAGCCTGCGAATCAACCACATACAGGTAGCATTCTTTGTTGCACGGATTCGGGTTTATTTTGTTATTCACCTGCACATAGGATACAATACAAATTATCAGAGCAAAAAAGTCATCTCCATCTATCTAGTACATATATGTTTGGTATCCATGCCTAAAAAAGAGCACCGCCAATATAAAACAATGAAGGGAGGAATACAGCAAATAAAATGAGATCAATAAGCCCTGTACATTCGGCACATTTTCAGTAAACGCTATCACCAATGACTGTCTCGATGCATGCAATCCTAATTTGAGCAACGAAATGAGGCAATAAAATTGCAACAAAACGAAGTCTAAGAAGTGCTAAATAATAAACATGGCACTCACCATAGAGATCTCGGGGATCACAATAGAACCAAGAATTCTCTTGTTAGGAATCTGGTGCAAAAGATGATTGCCAACATCGGAGACAGAAAACAGAGCAAGTTGCGGCCGCAACACACCTGATTGCACCAGACTCTTGGACCAGGGAGCCCACTGCCAATCAACAACACTGCAACGAGTCAAGCGCATAATAATAAATGCAGCTGAAAAACAACTCTGGCTTCTCCATTCACCAAATGCATCATCAAGATTCTCCGAAGTGTCAAAGAATCTTCCATCTACGTAAACCCTATTGAAACCCTAAGAGAGCACAAAAATAAACAGACCGGGACAATCACTCAACAGCTTCAAAAGTCGATTCAAAAGATGAACCGTGATAAAGATTAGACCAAATTCCAGCTCATAAAGAGTCAGATTACGATCGAGTGACGATCATCAGAATCCACCTTTAAATTCCAAATTCAGAAACCATGAGAGCACAAATAAAATGGCCCGACGTGCCAAAGAATTTTCCCATCTTCATAAACCCTAATAAAACCCTAAAAGAAAACAGGGCGAGACAATCACAAAACAGCTTCAAACTCGATTCCAGTGATGAACCATGATAAACATTAGAAAAACTGTCAGCTCCCCCAAAAGCGAAATTACGATCGAGTGATGATCATCAGCATCCCAATTTAAAATCCAAATTCAGCAACCATGGAAACGAAATGTACAGAAAGAGACTAACAACGATGAGAGGCGGAGAGGGCTCCACAGCATGGGTAGCAAAGCTGTCGAGATCGTCGGGGTCGAACCGTGAAGGCGGAGGAAGGTCCGTCAGAGGATCCGGCATGCCTGCCATGGTGCCTCTTCACAATGAAGTAACAAATTAAGTCGTCGAACAAGGAGAGAAAGCGGAAACAAACTAGAGCATCGTCCTCGAGGACTCTTGGAAGATGTCAAGGATTGATGGGGCTACAACCACCATAGCTCGCAGGAAGACAGCCAAAGCTCCACAAACACACAGTCACGGAAACGAAGCGTTCCTCGTCGTCGGAATTCAACCATTTTTCATTCATCTGAGAAAGGGACTGAGGTAACTATTCTACACCTAAATGCACACCTATGTGCGTCTGAATAAGCAATTGAATGAGCGTAGGTCCTATTATTAAATTGCCTAATCTTTTTTTTGGAATCTTGTTGAAAGTCCCCAAAAAATTGGAGTCTCTTCTAGTGTAATTTTTAGACTTTGTACAATCAACCCTTTTGACAACCCAAAACGGATCAATTCATTTTTAGAACAACCATTTTTGGACTTAGAAATGGAAAGAGTCACTTGAACTTGGGCTCATTTTCAAGAGAATCAAGTTCACTATCAAATGGTGTATTCAGATTTAGGAGAGGATTTACTATAGAATTTCCAAAAAATTTCAAAGTATAGGACTATAGCAAAGAGTTGTCAATTAGTTTAGGAAACTATGGCCAATGAGGTGGAGGCATGTATTATGGGTGGGCAAGGTTATAATTGTGTTGCCCAATGTTGGCAAGGTTGAACTTAGCCTTTGGGATGCAAGACAGGTAGTTGAATACTTCTAGACAATTTTTTAATTCGTTGTAGCGGTACACCATACAAAAAATGGAGGATGGTCCTTCCAAATTTAAACCATAATGATTGTCATTGTGCTACAACACTGGAGTTTGGCTCCTTGGTGCCAAAAAACAACAACTTGTTTCTAGCGCTTTTTTTGAAGCAACACATGCCAAGCTATGTGAGGAAAATTCTAGGAAACCCCCGTTGAAACAGTATCCAGTAGTAGATTAGATCTAGAGTGGCATTACCAAACTCCCTTTTTTTTTAACATTGCTTGATCTATGGATAAAAACAACCATTTAAAGAAAAAATTGGTCCTAAAAATATAAGACTTGTTTTGAATGCATATGTAACTTGGTTACCTTGAGAATGAACATAAGATGCTGACTTTCTAAAATATTATGTATTCAAAAGAGCTAATCAAATCACAAATTTAGCTACGCCTAAACATTGATTTCCTTGTACTATCTTTCACTTTTACGTTATAATCTTCAAATCTATGACTAGGATTGAAGCCAAATTTTGTAGAGATGATAAGGACTTGACTTCATACAAGATCTTATGGTTAATTTTGCCTACAAATGACTCATCTTACTTTAAGCTTTAATTCCTTGTAACTTACAAAAGCAAGATCCAAAACACCATAAAAATGGCCAAAACAAAAGTTAAACAATAAATGTTTATTTAAAAGTGTTGAGAACAAGGGTACCTCAAAGTGATTGTAGATCCTCATAAATAGAGGCAATACATTATAGGCAAGAATTTATAGGGGTAGGTTTTACAAAGGGGTGACAATTAGGTGCAATTATTTTACTATAATTAAAGTGAATGTTTTCTACTAATGTCAAGTGGAAATATTTATTAGATCTAAATCAAATTAAGAGAGGGAGGCTTTACATTGATAGAAGTTACATGTGAAAAAATTTAAGTCAAAGCTTACCTGAGTAGCAACCTTGTGCTACATGGATAGAGCTTCTTGTAGAGTAGATGATGTTTATTTGGATGAAAACTTTTCAACAAGCTTATTTGATGGTTTCTAATAACTTCATTACTAGTTGAAAAATAATCAAGTAACTTTATATAAAAGTGTTGAAACTGTGCTGACAATGAACTTTTGGCTTGATTTTTCAAGCATCATAAAGATTGGATGACATTTTACATACTTTACATATTTAATCTTAAAATGAATTTGAGTTACTAGTTATTAAGATATCAATGCTCAAATAAACAAAATGAGTGTTACTTTAGTGGAAAGTGCCACTTTTTACATTTTTTAGTTGGAAATGTACATGAAAAGAACTCCGTATCTCAAAAAATCATTCAATTTCAACAAATTCCATGTCAAATGTATTTCTAATTAGCTCCCTATAAATCTCAATTATAATAAATCTTTTACATTAGTAGTTTGATCTGAAAAGTCTAATTTTAATTGTGTAAGCATTTTGATAATAGTCTTTCTTAATCTTTAAGAGGTATAGTTTGAGACGGGACAAAAAAAAAGACTCAATTATGCACCATCTCACAAATTTTGTCAAAATCCCAAAATACATATGTGGTCAAAACTGACCTAAATTAGCACAAGGAAATCCTTGAATTAATGTACATGAGCCCGTGTAACTTCTGCATTTTGGTGCTTGCTATGGGTTCCTAGGTAGTGTGCTCCTAAACCGTCATTTTAAGGGCTGGTCAGCCTTTCTGATGGTTTTCAGATGCCCCAAAGTATTTTCACTTATTTTTCACTTGAAGAGAAATTGATGCAAATCTTATTCAAGTGGTTTCACATTTTTTGGAGTATTTATGAGTTACTTATGGTTTTCCAAAGAATTCTGCCATAGCCACTTATTTCTAATCCTACGCCTTGCAAACCCCACACATGTGAAGTCTGAAAAAGTTATGGCTTGACCAAAACCAAACATTGCATGCAGGAATTAATACACAAGGTTCCAAAATGTGACCATTACTAAACTTAAACGGACTCTAAATTCTTTAGCATTTGTAAGAAAGCAATTGGGATGCCAATTTTTCATTTAGAAAAATTAGGACACACCCTAACTTCATGAAATCGTCCTTTTGTTTACTTCATGAAGTTAACACACCCTAACTTCATGAAATCGTCTTTAACAACAGAGACTCTCTGCCAATAAGGTAACTACACCTAATTTTGACCCCTTTCTAAAATTGACCTTGCTACTAATTCTTGCCTAAAATGTACTCTCACTATTCATGAGAATCTAGGATGGATTTTAAGAACACCTATTTTCAACACTTTGAATATTTGAAATTCATTTATAGAGTGTCACTAGAAATGCATTCTAAAAGAATCTAAAATCCGCTTTTGACTATCAATAAGATCCCGTAGAAAAAATTCAATATAATAATGAGAACCATGCTAAATTGCCTATTTGGTCAATTTTTGGTGTAGTTACTTTAAGGCTGCCCCACGTTGTAGATGGATTTGGTAAATTACCAACAGATTGAACTTGTGCCTTCATCTATTCTATAGTCGTGTGTCCCAAATGAACCAACCAAAATTAGGAAAGCCTAGTAAGAATGAACACTTTTAGTACGCAAAGAAATCACTCCTTGTAATTTAAGGAATACACTTGAATTAAGAGGGTATTTGATGTGGGGCTATTTACCTAAATTATTGCATTAAGATGATCGTGTTTTTACATAAAAAGCTAAGAGGGGCATATTTTTAATATCCTATGGTTTTTAGTAAATTCATTCATGCATTTTTTTAAGTGCGGCTATCTTACATATAAAATTTAAATGTCTAATTTTTTCCTGCCCCACCCTTCTTTGCAAACTTTCTCTTCCTTGTATTACATATATGTATGGTGTATACCTCGTGAAACCAAAAAAAATCAATTGAAGTCAAGTGTCATTGACCAAGTGACAATTTCTACCTTCTAAAGGCCAATTGTCAATTGAACAAACAACTGAAAATCCTGTATCTTATGCAAAAAATTTCATCAACTATTAAAATTTGACATTTATGTAACTCTTAAAATATGGCATAAAATTGTTAAAGAAAATTTAGCTCTCAATCACATTCTAAGAAGAGTCAAATTATATGAGCTATATTGGGGTGGCTTAAAAAAAACATTTTCTTTGAACTTCAAGCCCTACTATCTTGCACTATGTGATGTCAATGTTTTTGAAAAAATTTCCCACATATTTCAAATGTTTGTCTCAAATTTTTTACCATTTGGATTTTAAATAATTTTTTTTTTGTCATTGCACAATAATTCATCAAAAAATGATAGTAACCTCCTTGTAATGCACGTTGATTTGGAGTAATTTAGACTCTATATTTGTTTTTGAAAATTTTCATGAGTGAACTTAACATCACATATTTATGAATAGTGAAAATCTTCATTTTTGTGCAGATCAAAAATTTCACTCAAAGAGGGCTTAAAGTCTGTTGACCCTAGTTTACAGGATTAAAACAAAAGTATCTTTTCTCACTTCAAACTTTATAATCTTTTAATCCACGAGGTCAAATGGGCTAAAAATATTTCCACACATTGCTTTAACTATATAATACACTTTCATTTGGTTGGAGTTTTTGATGCATTCAATATGAATGCGATCAACAGATATGGCTTCAAAGATTGTAGTTGAATGGACTATAAATTCTATCCTTGTGTTGTACAACTTTCAATTTGCTGAACCTACTATGATAAACCTCCCTATTCATGCAATGTGACAATTTTTGTCACTTTTGGTTGATGATGTTCATTTATACTTAATTTTTTGATCTATACACTACTAGTATTGTGGCACAATTTTAGTCAACCACCCTTCATTGTAGATTTTTTTGATTATGTCCATTTTATCATGCATATGAAACTATTTGTCCACATCAATACTCATCATATCTATGAAAAATTTGCACGGCCCCTATTTATCAAGGTTAACATATTAATAAAAACTCCTACTACATGGTGTTTTTACATAGCTAATTCATATATAATAGAATATGTAGCATTTCATAGATCCTATAGTAGCCCTATATATTATATAATTTTTTTCATTTTGAATTAAATGAATCTTATCTTACGTGCTTTTCCAAAAAATCATGTACTTTTTTAAAAATTGATAGTGATCTCCTTGGGTTTCAATTGCTTAAGGATTTAATTGCTTGAAGACTCCAATATTAGAAGAAATGAATGCATTGTGTGTCTTGTTTTATTTAGTTAGGCTGTAGTTCTACAAAGACTATAATATTGACTCATTGATTTCTGAATCCAAGTTTCCAAATTCTATCTGCAACTACATTATCACTACACAATGTGGTTAGGATTTGGTTGAAGTATACAAAGCCTCATAGCCACCCCATTTTTATTTAGTTAGGCTACAATTCAATGGTTACAATTTAAAGTTGATGAGTGCCACTGTTGATCATTTCTCTAAGGGGGAATATTGAGGTTTGAGCAAGGAGTGCAAATTTTTGGAAAAAAATTCATAAAATCTATAATTGTAGGAAAAAGTGCCTAGTACCATGGATTTAGTTCATACAAAAAATTTAATGGTTCAAAATTAATTTTCCAACTGAGACCTATAGCCATGGAATATGAAAAGGAATCAACTCTAAATTTATGGTTTTAAGTAGGTGCACAACTGCATATTATGGACATGAAGTGTACATAACAATTGCATAAGGAACTTCAGAAGTATAGACAGAAGAATAGGATAAAAAGACACATGAATATAACAAGAAATCCAAATACAATAAGAAAGTCCTAAATGGTGTATCACATAGTTACTAATATGGACTGAAAATACTAGAAAACTATATGATAGCACTTCAATTAGAGTGGGCTAAGATCAAACTACCCTCATTATTTAATGTTTGCGAAGTGGATTTCACATTACAATCATCTACAAATGGCAAGATGTAGTAATATACTAGAAGTTGGCCTAGGGTTCAATACAATGGAATCACTAGAAATCGCCTTAGCATAGTGGGTAGTTGAAATGGTTTTGGAGGGCTTGAGAAAAAACTAGAATTGCATTGAACGAAATATGTTTGGAGTTTCTTACTTCCTAAGCTTGCCTACAAAAACCAAAGGGCAATATAGATCAGAAATACGTCTAATAAAACAACAAGTCCAAGATAAGAAGCTCAAGAGAAAATTTATTTACTGAATTGTGATGTCTTCACAATACATTGAATTAACACCTTCTTGTCCTCTAGACCTATAGGAGCCATAATAGAGTGTTGAAGTTTGGCATTAGGAACCACCAAAGTGCACATGATTGGTGCAATGAGAGCATCATAGATTGCTTTGTCCTCCTCAAAATCAAGAATGTAATAACACGTAGCGCAATAAATCTACATGGATAGACTATGAACATATTCAATACATATCAAAACATTTCACTCAAGCTGCAAATATTATAAAACAATATGAAAACCAATATGAAAACAATATGAAAACCAATATGAAAACCAAAGAAAAAAAGGCCATACTAGCTTGTAGCTCTAATGTAGTCCATAATAACGTCCCTTGGTGAAGAGCATGCCTTGACGAGCATCTACATGAATTGGCAGGCTTTTTCACGAGGACTCCTCCATGATTTGCCACCATTCATTGCAACGTCATCTTTGTCACAAAAGTTCTATAAGATGCCATCCTTCCCCACATTCACACCCACCACTTCATGAAATGGAACAACTTGGAATGAAAAGGTGGCCATGGTCTTTGCTGCCGTCTCTTTGACCATAAGAGAGATGGCAATCCGCATAGTCTACATAATAATTGAAGTGAGAATCTTGTTCAATTGAAATGTATATAAAAAACTAACATGCAACAAATAAATTGTAAAGTATTGTCATAGTCGGATCGGAAGGCAACATTAGATGTAGGCAATTTATGCCTAATAATGTTTAGACTATCTTGAACTCGTATTCTTTGCAGCATCTAAGAAGTTGGCTTTTGTGGGGACAACTAGAAGAGTAAATGACCAATAGAGCGCCATAGTTATGCATGTACTTTATAGCGAAGTCAAACACAAAAAACAACCAATCAAATGAAAACAAATTCCACTTTAAAATGGTTTAAGGTGGAGCCAAAATGATAGAAACATAAAGACTTTCAAGAACATCTACGATGATCAAGTCCACCGTTGATTGAGTACTGAGGACACTGTTGAAGTACCAGTTCTTGCACTAGAATGATGTAGGAGAGAATAGATGAGCAAAGAAATAAAACAGTGACATATTGACAAAGTGAAATGTATGTTGTAAACTAAACAAAACAGTAAATCCTAGCTCAAGAATGATATATATATACAATTCTATTTGGAGAGAATGACATTGTACTCTTAAATACAATTTAGTAAATGCATTGGAGAGCACTAAATAGAGTGTTCATACCATGACAAAGAAATTGCAGAGGACGTCGTTGTAGGTCTTTGGAGTAGGGCGGTCCCCCGTATCAAGAAGACTATCCACTGATAAGTTTAAAATACACTTGTTGATGTTAGGCACAGGTGCAAAGTCTTGAATTGTTGGTGTCAATCTATACAGCAGATGCTCCTGAGGGAGGAAGAAACTGGAGGAAGTGTCTTTCATGTAGTTGCGCTTATTGCCAGTTCTTGCAATGATATCTTTGCCTTCCTCTTTGTGCCTTTCTCTTGCTCTTGGTGAAGCACATGCAAATTAGAAGTGATGTACAAGATGCTTGGGTAATGTTTGATCACGTCAAACGTGTTACAATCTTTTTTGAATGCATAGTGAGGCACAATGCTCATTCTAAATTAATTTAGAATGTGATTAATTTTTATTTTAATACCCCCCTTCCAACCATACTTATATTTTCCAGACCAATATGTTTGGGCAAACAATATGGGTTAATGGCTTATGTATTTCATATCCATACATTATTGTGTATATCCGTATCCATCTCCGTATTGTACCAAATTTCATATCATATCTCAAAATGTTCTCATACCAATATCTATATCTGTATTTTTATTTTTTATTTTTTAAGATCAATGGTGTTAGAGGGGGGAGGGGAATCATTATTTTTTTTTAAACAATTGTCTTTTATTTACAATGAGGGGGGGTTGCTAATTGAAATCAGGTGCATTGCATCTTTTCATTGTATAGTTTGATCACGTCAAACGTATTAAAAAATGGACCACCATGGCGTGCCACGTCTATGACTGTTTGTACCATTGCATTATGACTATCGCAATTTACAAAATGCAAACTGAAAATTGCATTGCATAAGTCTTGTTTTGGAGAAATTCAAACTCCATTATTAAAAGATATGATATTCAAAAGGCCCAATGTAAGGGATTCATGACAAATATTGCTCAAGAAAATTGGAATGTTGTGAAGACAATCTATGGATCAAGTAACATTGGCATACCAGTGGAAAATCGAGAAAAGACTTGCCTCTTCTATTAGACTCAATCCATGAAAAAACATACAAAGGTTGATATACAGTTGGACTTACAAGATCAATACCACCTGCTATACACCTGCTATTCAAGAATTCCACTTTTTTGGGAGGGTTAGAAACTCGTTACCTTGTGTGAACCACCATAATGGTTTACTTTTTAGAAATTGTAAAATATAAACATTATGCAGGAATTTACAAGTCTAAAAGTGTTAGCACTTCAGATTAAACTACAACTACTAGTTAGGGAGTTTTTTTAATACATAGCAATGGGAATATAGGGAGGTTAGGGCGAAATGTTAGAAAAAGCCAATAAGGGAAAAAAAGGGTAAATTTGAGGAGAAAAATGGGGATTTAAAACTAAAAAGACTCTATGCAAGATTTGGTAAAGTAACCAAATTAGGAATGAGAACAAAATCATACAAATGGAAAATGAATATAGAGACAAGTTAGGAATCCAAAAGAACTATCAAATATATATAAAATAAAATGAAAAGCAAAAAAATAGAAAGTGAGAAATAAAAATGGAAAATGAAAACCAAAATACTACAAGTAGAAAATGAAGCCAAAAATAAATTGAAAACCACAAAAAATAATAAATATGAAAAAACACAAAACACAAAACAAGTTTGCAAACTCAAAACTACTGCAAGAACATTAGAATAGAGAAGGAATCACTAAATTAGGGTAAAAACAATAAAATTGGTGAAAAACAGTAATTTAAAAGATTTTGCAGTAAAGTAGCGCAGTCTACACCAAATTAGCGCAATTGACACTAATTTGGCGCGTTTTACACTATTTTAGCAGTTTTTCAATAAATTAAAGTTGGATGAATGTAATTATTCAAAGAAATTTGTTAAGAGTTTGGATATAGGCAAATTAGGGTTTGACTCTCTCACTTCTTCCAACTTTCTCTCAATTTTGTGTACATGTGTGTTTTGGGAGGAATTTTGTGTTTTATGTGTTTTTCAAGCATAAATTGTTAGAGACTAAAGAAAAAACCCATGTAGGAACAATTTGTTGAGTAGGTTTCATTGTTTATGGAAGGAAATGGGTGAAAAATGAGGGGTGTGTGTGTGTGAAGTCAGATGGGAATGTGCTTGAGAATGAGGGAGAATTTGAATTGAGATTTGGACTGCTCATTTTGGTGGGAGCATGACAATTTGGATGGAATTGAAAATTGGTGAGGAGATGTGCCTTCAAGATGACTTTCTAAAAAGACTAGGCTCAACCCATTTGGATCACAGACAAGGCATTGGTGGCCGATTGAATGCAAGGAGATCAGCTGACGCCACCAAGGAAGATTGTCAACTTCAGCGAGCAACTATGGGAGGCTGGTGTAGCCAAATGACATGTATTTTTGGGAGGATGAAGATGGAAAAGTTAGCTTTTAAAAATCTATGTCTCGCCCAATTTGGAGCAAGTATGAAAACAAAACAACCGAATTAGTGCAAGGAAGTCTGTTGCCATGTTGTGGTGACTATTTTTTTCTTTTTGGCTGTTTTATGACCCTTTTCTGCTATGTTGAATAAGAAAACTATAATAATTGATTACAATACCTTCTTGCCTTGCTTTGATTGAATGGATCATTATAATGCATTGGATTCTCTTGTGGGATGGGAATGTCTAAAAAGAATGCATAATTAGTTTTGTTTTTGTTTTTGTTTTTGGGGCAAGTATGGAAGTGCTGCCCAAATTGTACTAAAATTAGGGTTTGTTGAGTAAATTGACTAAAGAAAAAAAGGTGCTATTCTAATTACTTAAAGGATTGAATTTCTTAGGGTTGAATATAGAAAATTAAGTGGAAATTGCAAATGAGGATAATGCATGTGAAGTTGGTTGTTTGGGGTGAGTTGTGATGTGCTGTAATTCTCTTCAAGGACTCCATTTGGGCCCTTTTGGTGCCCTAAATGCCAATTTAGGTGGGATTTTGGCCTGACGAGGTGCCCTAGCCTTTTAGAATATATATATTAGTATAATTTTGGGATAGTAGGGCACATAGTTGGGTGATTTAGGGGTGTTGTCCCCTTTTCACTTCAAGTCATTTAATTAAAAATTTACAAAAAAACTTGATAGTGGAATCCATTGCTTGGAAGGCAATTTATGTTTAGGCGTCTCATACACTCCCTGCCAGCCGACTATTGGGGGATTTTTGCTACTTATGGTAAAAATCACTCATACCTTGCCATCAAAGTGAAGTGATTGTCATTTGGTGCCACAACGGAAGAAGGTTTGCATTGTTTAGAGTTGACGCTATCATTTTGGCATTTCCATTATCTGCAATGGGGCGGATTTATGCAACTTGTAAGTGCCTAATCCTGTTGACTCCCATTTGTAAGCATTGACGAGTCCCTACATATATAGAAGTATGTAGATGTCCTTTGTGAACCATTGTTTTTGTCTCCAAAGTTGGAGTCAAATGATGATTGATCTTGCATTAGTTTGGCTAGAGGAAACACACAAGTAATGGTGCACCACTTGTAAATCACAGTGGACTCTTGGCCCCTAAGAGAGGGCCATGTAGGGTCTCCTCCTTTAATTTGTAGTGCACTTTGAAATAGCTCATTTGCCTTAATGGTCACAAAGTTAAGAAGTCATGCATGGGAAGTGTACCCGCCAAACTCCTCTTGGCGCCAAGAGGGATCCTTCATAGGCTTTATCTTTGCATTTTTGAGGGGGGCAAATGTGCTTCACTAGACATTGATTGATGAGTTCATGCATGGCAAGCGATGGGTCATCCGGTCTCTCAGTGCCAAGATTGCTCTCTGGCATATGATTTTTTCTGTAACTAGCTATGGATTTGTATTAATGCCCCTCATAATTGATGTTGATGTGACTTCTGCTTGCTAAATTCAGGATCTTAGTGAATTTGAGTTTGCTAAAATGCCTTCATGCAACCTTGCCAAGATATTATACTACAAATGGCTTCAACAATCTATAAATTGTGAAAATGATTCTTTACATTGCAATTGTTGATGATTTTGTGAGAGCCTTCCTACATGTGGTAAGGTATTATCAGTACTTTAAAGGCAACAAAGCTGGGACAAGACCCGAGAAAGAAGTATTGTTGCTTTAAGTTGCCCAACAATCAATTGTACGAAGCGGAAATCTGAAGGTGCTTAAGGGAGCTATTTCAAGCATTCTAGGAGTCGATGAATTCTTCAATAGGGAACCTCATCTTGAAGGTGAAGAAGTGTTTGGGTCATAAAAATAAAAGGTAGACATGCCACTCGACATGCCATTGGGATGCGAGCATGATTCCCACAAACCAGACAAAGTAAATTTCTCCCATCCCCACATCCAAATAAGATTTTGGAAAGCTTCCACAAGCGTTCCACTTGTGAATACAACTTTGGAAGACATTTCTCCAAGTGTAGAAGTAGACATCCCTGCAGAGATGAAAATAGAAGAAGAGTTTGGAAATCCTAGTACACATCTTTCCTTCCATGTATCAGCAATTCAAAAGAGCAACTATGACAATATGCATTGGCACATTGCAAGACTTCCAAAAACAAGCACAAAGGCATGCTTTGTTTTTCAAGCAATTTTGGAAAAAAAATGCATAGCAAAGATTGTCCAAAATAATATGGCCACAACTACACCAATATATATAAGTATGATGGTGAATTACAAAAAGAATTGAAATGAGCAAATGCAATTTTTTTTTGTAAGGACGACATTGAACGTTGTGTAAAGGATACAAAACAAAAGTGGTTGTTGTCAAAACCACCTTTTTCTACCATTCGGCTTGTTAAAAGGGTCATCACCTTATTGAAGCAAGAGATTTTAGCCTAAGAAGCTGTTGGTTTTTAACTTCCACAACATGAAGTCATTTCACCTTGGAGATTGTTTGGTAGAGAGGTCAATATAGACTTGATTTTTGTTTATTCCATTCCATCTTCAACTGACAAATACCCTAAAGTTTGAGCAAAAAATTCATTTGTTGCAATCTGAGTGCACTAATGACAAAAGCATGCAAATATTTCTGCTTTGGCAATAACCTTAAATCCATGGATTCATAGGGTGACCATGGTTCCTCGCCTTGGCTTTAGTTGTATAGTCTGTCTAAATTTTGGGACGAAGCCAAGGATTGGGCAATACATGCTTACAATTTTGTTGTTTCGAAGTGCACTTGCCTTAACTTCAAAGAAGTGCAAACAAAGTCTTTGGAAAAACAAGGTCAGTAGACAAATTGTAAGCACCTATATTTCATTTTTGTAGTCATTTACAATCTACATTCTGAAGTAGATGACTTCATTCATGCTTCGAGTTTCAATTATAATGAAGTGAAGCAAATCCTTCTTAGCGAGATACTAAACTATTAGACCCTAATTAGAGGTTGGTTCTACAAAAAAGACCTCTTAATGTACATACTGTTGTTATCAATGAAGTAGTAGTGAGTCTAGAAGGGCTACTACTTGCATTAAAAATAAACCATTAAGATTACAAGGTATAATGTTTTCTTTCTATTTACATTATGCATTCTACTTTTGGGTATTTGAGCATTCACTTCACGTGTTTGCACCTTGCATTCCATAATTTCTCCCATTGGGGATTTTAATGCCAGTCCTAACCAAGATTGTCATATCGGGCAGTTTTGGGTCACTGGACGGGCGGTCCAGACAGGCAATCGAACAGCTTTTATAATTGAGTGATTCAAATTTTGGTAAGGTAAAAAAGAATTACCATGAGTTACTTTCGTTGCATGACACATCATTCTACGTTGGAGTGCGGGTGAGGATGTATGGTGCAAGTGGAGACGCAATGGTGTGGGCGCGGACGTAGACGGGCGAAAATTGAGCAGTCATGTGTGCGGACGTAGTGGTCCAGGCGAAGATATGGTTATGTGGATGCGGAAGCAACAAGGCAGTAACCTATGATTATTAGGCGCAAACTTAAGAGAGAAGGCGGAGACGTGATTGTATGGACACAAACTCTGTTAGGCGTGAATGTCAAATGTATGCGTGTGGACGTCTTTGCGCCGGTGCGGACGTATCATGTATGGGCACAAACATAGTAGGACGCGAACGTTTTTGGTTTAGGGGCACGGACGCTATGTCTGGGCGCAGACACGGTCAGTCGCAAACACTGTCGATCTAGGCGCGGACGCTAGAGCCTATAGTTTGTGAAATGGAAGGTGTTGTCCTATTTTGAGTGCTTAAGAAGTATTCATAGTTTAGAAATTAAAATGGATATATGGTTTAGGAAAAGTTGGGTGCGACATTATCAATTAAAAATTAAGAAATACAAAGCGTGTAGTATTCCTCTATGGTTGACCATTGCACTTGAACCACAATCATGCAAGACAAATAAAAAAGCAATACACAAGCAATTGTCATTATGATAACAAGGAAGCCATTTGCACCAATTTTGGGAAAGAGCCGCTTGCACCAATTTTGTTTCTCCTTCCAAGACAAGGGGGTGTTTTAACATTTTTTTTAAAAGCATTAGCCCACGGAATGCACTCCGTGTTCCCCTCAAAAAAAGCATTAGGCCGTTTAATTGTTGAATTTGACATAGACAATTTCGGAAAGGCATCTCATGCATTAATTTCTTTTATTTAAAGCCAAGACCTACTAACAAAAAAAAGAAATTAGGATAAACTCTCTTCAACCATTTATAGAACTCTTTCTTTAGTGATAAAGGTTATTCCTTGAATGCCTTGGTCTAATTAAATGAAGAAGTAGAAATAAAGATTAAAGACAAAATTACTTCAACTATCTATTTGTTTTTCCTTTGGTGGTAAAGGTTATTCTTGAAATGCCTTGGGCCATTTAAATGAACAAGTAGGAAAAAAAGAAATTAGTAGGGAGTCACTTCAACCATTTTTGTAATTTTTTCCTCTTGAGGTTAAGGTTATTCCCCACATGCCTAGTTCCATTTAAATGATGGAAGAGCAGTTTAGGGTATAGTGTATAGAGTTTGGGGTTTAAGATTCGTGTGAAATGATTATTGGGGAAGTACAACAATTATAGTTATGAATTAAAGAACTTGAGTACTTGTGCAATTTGAGGAAGGACGAGGCACGAACTCAGAGGCATAGAGGCGTAGACGTTGTCGACTCGTAGTGAACATCAAAAAATTGTAGGATTTCCGGACGTCCGGGCGTAGACGCTAGGGCATTGGGGCGCAAACAAAGGCACTTCCACTTGACTTCAGAAACATGAGATTTTAGGTGTGTCCCAAAACCTCCTAGCTGTCTGGTGTATGGGGGTAGTTGCAAGAAACACTTGTCCTATTTCTTGTCCCCTTGCCCTTGGACGGGTACTTTTTGGCTCGTAACTTTTGCATACTTTGTCCAGTGGATGTGAAATTTGGAGTGAAGGTAGCTACAAAAATTTCAAACAATATGTGATTTTCTGAATTTTTTAAAATTAGTTTACTATTTTTAAGCTGCCCCCGATTGGGTGTCTACCTTGGGCATTTTGGGGGGTTTTAGTCCTATTTTTGACCAAAAATTGAAAATTGAAGGCCACAAATTGGATACATAGGAATTCTACTAACATTACAAGGATTGACCGAAGTTTCTTTGAAAATAGCAACATGTCCATTGCACAAATGATGTCAATGTGACCTTCCTTTACACAGAGGCTACGAAGAGAAAAAAAATTTCCTTCATGAATTTTTTGGTGCAATGCAAATGCATTCTTTTCTAGCAAAATGGCTTTTTTATGGAATTTTTTTGAAGTTTTTTTGAATTACTAAAAATGAAAAACTCCACATATTCATTTTCTACTATTTTCTATTCCTAGTGGTTTTTGTAGTACTTTGTAGTAGTCTGTAGTACTGCATAGTACTAAATCAACAGTTAGATTTGCAGGCGCCTAGGATCGACGGTTGAGATTTGCTAGGGTGCTGCTAAAACATAGTATTGGTAGTACTGCATAGTACTACCAGTCTTGTGGCCAAAAAACTCAGTTTTGACCAGAAAACGTGAAGTGTTTCTTGCAACAACCCATGGACGCCAACATAAGGACGTACGGGATGCAAGGACTCCCAATCCCCTTATGAAAACTCATGAATTTTAGCACGTCGAGGTGCGGACGTCAGGGCGCAGATGCACAGTTTGGGTGTAGATGCAATGTTGGAGCGTAGACGCTAGGTGCGGATGTCGGGATTGGGCGCAGATGCATTGTTGGGGCGAGGACGTTGGAATTGGGCATGGACGCAAGAAAAAAACTCACTGGGGGTCTTGTTTTCTAAGACCCATTTTCAATATAGCTTAGGATTCCTCCTCCCGGTTCAATGTGATCTACATTGAAAGACAGCTAGCCTATACTTGTCCTACTAGTATTAACTGCTGATTTGAAACCCAAATTTTGGGAGGGAGCCACTTGCACCAAGTTTTTTTTCCTTTCAAACCAAGGAGTTGTTTTAACGGGGTTTTAAAAAGCATTAGCCTATGGAATGCACTCCATGTTCTCCCCCCCAAAAGCATTAGGTTGTTTAGTTGTTGAATTTGACATGGACAATTTCGGAAAAGCATTTCATGCATTAATTTCTTTTATTTAAAGCCAAGACCTACTAACAAAAAAAAAATTAGAATAAACTCTCTTCAATCATTTATAAAACTCTTTTTTTAGTGGTAAAGGTTATTCCTTGAATGCCTTGGTCCATTTAAATGAACAAGTAGAAAAAAATAAATTAGTAGGGAGTCACTTCAACCATTTTAATCATCTTCAAAGCAAGGAAAATAGATTCTGATTGTAACATAAGTCGTTTCTAATTGATTGAAGCATATTCGAATTACTTATGCATTTTCTATTAGAATTAGTCATAAGTCCCTATTTATGAACCTAGGTCTTTTGTAAATTGTTCACTTGCAACTTCTGGAGAAAAATGGGAAAACCAAAGAAAATGTTAGGCTATTGCAATAAATAATGTTTTTTGGAACAAACCATCAATGTCCACATAGTAGAATACATCCTATTATTCTAGACTTCAATTCTTTAGACTTCAATTGAATGATCATTTCATTTTGCAAGCTTATGACTAATCATTAAAGAAAGTTGTAGGCCTTAGTAGGGCTGCTCCAAAGTGACCAAACCAAGTCTATTAATTGAAAATAAGTAGCTTGACAAATCGAGGTGCAATGCATTGTCAACTTGTGTGAATTTCGCAAAAAACGTTAGAATTTTGCAAAGGATGTTAATGAGATTGTAGGAAAGGTCTATTTAATACACTTTCATAAGCATACATGGTGATGAATTGGCAAACTAATCAAAATAAAGTGGATTTTGAAGCTAGTTGTCAAAAAAATTAGAAGCACTAATGATTTTGAATTAGTTTAATATGTCATTTAGATGTAAATGTTTAAAGACAAGAAGAGGAGACATTTATACAAGTGGGGTAGTAGTAGGTAAAACAATCCATGTGGGATATATAAATTATGATTAATAGGAGCACCAAACCGCTATAGTTAAGTGAAAAGCAAAAATTGTGTTCAAAGTTGAATTTTAGACCCTATTTAAGCATAGTAGAATATTTTTTTTCAAAACTTTTTGAACTAAAAAAAGTTTGAAAATCAATCTAATTTTCATCTCCAAAAATCCTTTTGAAGTTTAGAGTCCCCAATAAAAATTTATGGACAAAATTTTAAAAGGAATTGGAATGTCAAACAAATTTTTCCTTCCAACCCATTTTAGAATTTTGTCCATAACTTTTTATTGGAGGCTCTAAATCTCAAACGGATTTTTGGAGATGAAAACTGCATTGATTCTCAAAAAATTTAGTTCAAAAAGTTTAAGAAAAAATATTCTACTATGCCTAAATGCAGTCTGAAATTTGATTTTAAGCACAAATTTTGCATTTGACAATGAGTGATCTCTCTTCAAAATATCCCATATCCTTTGAAAATTTACAATGGACAATTGATTTCTCTATAAAACCAACCACTTCATCCTTCATTATCACCAATTGTTAATGAATTATGATTATCACTTTTACTTTAAAAATGTTATTGATGGTGAATGTCATTAAACTAATTTTGACAATTATTTTTTTATTTCAAAATTGGGTTAGAATACAAGGTAAGCAATAATCAGGGTTAACGTACATTACAATACCTAAATTTTGATTATTTAACATATTTACTCGAATTCTGAACCAGTAGCAGTCATCTGACGTTGCAGCGCAAGGTGAGCGACTTTAGGAAATAAAGCAAATTTAAATGACACCAAGAACTGCATGCCTTACTAAGGTAAACCAGCCTATGACAGGCCAAGTGCCTAATACAGACATCTATAAGATGACCCATTACAGTTTTCCATCAATCTGTGCCAGGTTTTTTCCAATTAATGTAAGCAAAACTTTATTAGGTAGGTTGATGGCTGAAATCAATGTTTTGTATGATGGTGATGGAGATGTTAGAGACTGTTTTAGGAACTCGTCCCTTTCTAGTGTAATTCATTACATGAACTAACTTTTTTTATTCCTTTATGTCATGTCCATGTTAGAAAATATTTCAACCATGTTAGGAAATATTGTAACTGCATTGGGTGGTTTGATGACCACCATGGGTATAGTTTTTGATGGTTGTGGGATAGTCTACAGACTGTTTTGAGCCATCTGGCCAATTCACTTCAAAAATCTGTAACAAATTCATACTTTGTCAAAAAAATAAAATTTCAATTGTTCTACCAATTTTTCATGTTTGCCTTTATATGAAAAAAAAAATTTCAAAATTTCAAATATGTCAACAAGGCAAACCAGGCAATCTGCCTGTCATAGGCTGGTTTACCTTAGTTAGGAGGGAAACTGTACACAACTTTCCATTTGACCAAACTACACTGTTCAGTTTTGCAGATTAATACCAGCAATAAGGTAAACTAGCCTATTCCCGTCAGCTTCCTATTTCCGACATCTGACTTTTGGCCCCATTACCACCCTGAAACTCATCTAAGTCCATCTATTTTTCTGGCAAAATCAGCTCATTAATTCAGCTTGGGTAACGTGTCTACCATTGATTGGTGGATATCCAAGTACTCATAGATACAATCTTTGGCGGTAATGGGTTGTTGATCTGACTTTTATAAATTAATCCATGGGCGGATTTGTAATTTCAGGGCAGTCAACTTCAAAAATTCATAGAAATTTCAATTTTCATCAGAAAATTATAATTCCACTTGGGTTTGATTCGTTAAACATGCATACACCTTTGAAAAATAGGTGCCCCCATTGAAGTTGACTCCAACATAGTCAGATCGCAAATCAGGGTGGTAATAGGCTTGTCTACCTTAGTCAAAAGGACTCCGCTCTCCACAAATTGCTTTGGCTTACACTCATTACCGGTATACCTGTGATCTAGCCAGGCACACTGGCATGGAAAAGAGAAACTGAAGCATGGATGCGCGTCACCAATTCTTTGATTTAGGTCAACTTGCACTGCTTGCACACCACTGCCCCTGCGGCCCTGTACTTTCGCTGAGAGGAGAGAGCGCTGAGAGGGTTGCATTCAAGATTTCGAGTCATGAATGTCATGCAGCTACTTCGGACTGTTGGTGGCCTCGACAGAGGCTCACTTATCAGCAAAACTCTGTGAGATTTGTAGTGAAACTAGCTGAGATAAATGGAGAGGACGTAAGATTACTCTTCCAAGAATGTAATGACATGGGGACATTGGAAGAAAGTCTAGTGTGGAAGGTACTCACAGTATATAGGGGGAATGTTGCAATAGTCTGTCTGAGCTTCAGAAGCACGTGCAAGCACAGGAATGTGAAAGAAAGCCATAGAACACCGTAACATCGTACACTTCAAATGTGTCAACCCTCAATCTTCAACCTTTTATGCACATGGTGTAGAGCAACTACAATCATGTCCTTTTCGTGCACTGTCATGAATCCATATTGATCAATACAAATCGATCAGTGACGTATTATACTGACTGATTACGTATTATACTCGAATGAATATATCCACCTATGGCTTCTAAATACAACCGCTTTAGAGCATCTGCACCCACGTACTATCAAGACGACCTTGTATAACAACAGCAACAAATTCTGAGCCTGGAGAAGATTACACCAACCACCATTTCCTCCACCGCAAGACAGTGACATTCTAAATGGAGAAATCTTCCAGCTGCTCAGCCCAATGCGATCAATCTGATAATCTTTCTGTTCAAAGTATACCAGTGCCTACCAAAGCCAACCCAAAGATTTTTGTTGAGACGTTGCAATTTAATGATGCATACTTTGTCTGGTGATGACAATGCTCCAATTTTGCTGTTGTTGTGAAAATATTTGTGCCGCGAAAGTTTGTGAAGCGAAGATACCGGCTGGGGCCTGTGGTTGCAGCTCCCTAGCGAGGCTTCGAGTCGGCGGGTGGAGCCTGGGTCTGTCAGTTCCTTCGTTATCTTCTGGAGCTGACGATGAGCTGCAAGCCATACTTGGGTTTGGTGAGCAGGCTGTGGCAGGGATGGTGTTTGTAGTTGGGCGAGACGGCGAAGTGGAAGCGTCGGAGCGCCATGGCGACCACGACCTTGGCCTCCATGACGGCGAAGTCCTTGCCGATGCAGCTCTTGGGCCCGATGGCGAACGGCATGAACGCCTGCGGAGGGCTGCAAGCGCCCGCCACACCGTTCTCGAAGCGCTCCGGCTTGAACAGATGCACGTCGTCGCCCCAAATCGAAGCGTCCTGGTTCATGGCCGCCAGAGGGACCTCCATCACCAGGCCCTTCGGAATGAACAGGTCGCCGATCTGCATGTCCGTGGTGGCCATTTTGGAGATGGACGAAATCACGGGGAATACTCGCAGGGTTTCGTTCAGAATCATCCCCACCTGCAACAAATTGAACGTACGTTAATTTCCAGACAACATATGTTCCCTTGATCGATCAGTTCCCCGCTCAGGAATGAGCACCTGCTGTGCACACTCTAACTTAAATAGCGATTAATGAATTTCAAAGTCTGTACATTTGAAGGCAAAATGTTTAACATTGAGTGTTTTTTTGAAGTCCAACTGGAAAAGGATTAAGGAACTGCAAACATAGAGCATGTGAGCCAGTGAGGAGGTACAGTGGTCCGGTCTTTGTTGCCTTGGATGTATGCCAAGCAGGACTCTTTGTTCAATGTATATGATACAGGGGCTCACCTTTTCACAATTTTCTACTCAGTATTTAGAAGCTGAACGTTGGCAGCATGAAGATGAGTCACCACTCAAAAGTTATTTAGCTTTTAATGTTGAAACCTGTTTCCTATTTTCTTGAGGTGAGAACTTCGAAAGTTGAAAGAGTTGTGGCAAATGCATAACGTGGAAAATTCAAGCTGTCCAACGGTGAGAGCCTCGAGCAACTGGAAGAGTCTACTCTGAAACCTACTCTAGGTGAGCAGCTAATGCACTATTACAAGATATCCTAATTTTGAAGGACCTCTAATTGAAGATTTCAAGAAAACTTACAATTTTCAACCTGGATATGGCATCGGCATCGATGGTGTCCGACTCGCCGAGCACCTCCAGCACCTCTCGCCGAGCTTTGTCTTGCCAGTCGGGGTAGCGCGCGAGCTGCAGGAGCGTGAACGTGAGCGCGCTGGCGACGGTGTCTTGTCCGGCGAAGAAGAAGAGCTTGGTGTTGTTGAAAACCGAGGCGAGGTTGAACTCCGGAGCCGTTTCATCCGTTCCGTCGGATGCAGCGGCCAGCATCATTCCCAGGAGGTCGTTCCCACAGGAATTCGCCTCGCCTCGCTTCAAAGCTTGCTGCCGGTCGGAGATCACCTCGAGCAGCAAATTGTCCATACGCGATTTCAGCTGCACCATGGCTCTGTTCTTCTTCGTGGGCAGGTACCTGCACATTCAACAAGTTTCGGGAGCCAATACAGATTCATGTACCTGCCGTGGCACCAAAATATTCCTGATCCCATGCCAACCCCAGTTCATAATTTCTCCATGAACCTCGGTTAGGTGCGCAGGGGCATCTGGGTTTGGTAAGGGCATCCTTAATAGGGAAAATCAAGAATAAGAGTAGAAAAAAGAGAATTTTAGAACTAAGAAAACTCTCTTGCTCTGAACGTAATTCATAACCAATGTTTTCAAAACCCCAAAGACATTAGTCACGGCTAAACGAAGGAAACTCATTCATTCATTACTATAAATTTGGAACCCGGATTCTCTCTGGAAGGACCAAATTAAAGTCTTCATAGACTCCATCCTATTTCATAACCAGGTCATAAATCGTGAACCTGGATTTAGGTGGGGCATTTCGAGCCGGTGATTCAGGTTAAGAGGAAGAGGAATACTCTTGCATCCTATTTCATAAAGGAAGGAAAATCAGGAAAATTTAAGTACATCAACTGACAACTAAATTGGTAACCAACGTCCTTAACACACGACACTAAATTAGTTCAACTTGAACCTGTTCAGCAGTGTAAGACCAAGATCTTCTGGACTGAGGTAAGTACCAGAGCTAGCGGAAGAGACCAGATTGCTTTGTAGCTCCATTACCTGAACCCTGGGATCCAGTAGAGGCCACTGTCCAGACGTTCGAACAGGAGCGCGACGAATTGCCGCTGCGTTCGGAAAATCTCCTTCGCCTTCTCGCGGTCGGTGCCGAATGCCGCGTGCGCGATGACATTGTTCGAAATTGCATTCAAGTCGTCCTCCACGCTAATCTCCACAGAGCCTACAGCTCGACACGCCTCTTCCCACTCATGCAACACAGAGTTCACACTGCTCACCATGCCGTCCACTAAAGCCTGCAATCCTCGCGGTTGCCTCCAAGTCAAACCAACTGAATTCATTCGATCGAGATTTAAAAACTGAAAATCCAGCTATAGCTAGCTGGGAAGGTCAACTTTGCCAACTTTGTCAGCTGATGAAGTGTCGAGAGTGGTGTGATCTGGTTGGTTACCGCGCGTACCTTCAAGACGTCCTGATAAAAGAAGGAGTTGAGAATGCGTCGCTCGATGGCCCACTTCTCACCTGTTAAGTTATCCAATCCCAAGCCCACAAAATCCCTGAGCATGGCGATATCGTCCGGGTGGCGCTCGAAGAAGCCATACTTGGATGACAGCACTTCCTTCGCGAACTGGTAGTCTCGCGACACCAGCTTCACCTGCGGTCCACAGTAGTAGATGAAGCGCTTGCCTGCGCAGTCACAGATCATTCCAGTGCCCAACGACACCGACACTCCACTTACTTTCATTTTGGGATACCAGTCCGATTTGAACAGCTAGCGACTAGCACGTACTCGCTATCGATAAGACGTTAGCCAATCAGCCTTCACCTAGAAATTTGAATTCATCCTGCCGATCGAGACTTCGTAACTCACGGTGGGTTATAAATATCAGTATAAAGCACGTCTTGAATTCTGTGACCTAGATGGAATGACGGATTTCAGTTGTCCGACTTAAATCTCACATCTGTACAAGTCCTAGTTTGAAAACTAGCTCGGGGCACTTCAAAAACCTACTAGTAGTTTTCAGGACTCTGGGCACTTGATCTTTTTAATTTTACGTGCGCTCTGGCATGGGCGATTGAAAGTCCTAGTTTTCGGAATTCATTCTAAGAACTAGGAGTCAGGAAAGTCAAAATTATGAATGAATGTAGCCATCTAAGTAAATTCCAGGATTGGAAGGATCGATCTTTGCAATTTCAAAATTCATGTTTCCGAAGGCAGCTAGCAAGGACTGATCACGCAGTGTGGCAGAGGGAGAGCTCCAAAACGGCGGTGAATGGTCTCCTAGTACTGACCGGAGTTCACTCAAACTTACCGAATCTCGGAAAGTAGAGATGGAATTGGGATTTAACAGTGGGCAGCAAGTCGTAGTGCTCATCGAGAGGCATCGATTCAGGGAAAGATTTCTCGAACGCGGCCAACTCGTGAGCCGACCCCACGACGGGGATAAACGGAGGTCCCCTCACCCCTTGCTCCGCCATGACGCGACTGATCATCACCGGGTCATACAAGTAGCATTTCAACAGCCTCACGACCGAGCTCACCACCACGCTCGCCGCCCACGCGACCAGCAGCACCGCCAGTCCATTGCGCAAGTCCGTCGCCGTCACGTCCAGGTTCAATTCCCGCGCCGCCACGACCAACGACCGGACCCCCATTGCAAACCACCCTCGCCTTCACTACCTCTTGCTCACCCCCCAATCCCTCCTGATTTGAAACCTCATAGTCCGCTTTCCCCCAAACACGGTCACGCTACTCGACCCAAGCTAAAGAATCCGGATCAGGTCGAAACAGTCGACATACGTAATTCGACAAAGCGGGCGAGAGAGTACCATGATCGCTGTAACTAATCTTCCTGAGCGGCTAATAATCTCTCGGACAACACGCATCAACCGACCACGCTTAGCTGGAATTCGACACATGCATGCCACAATCAATGGACAGCATCAGGGCCAGCGCGCGCGCACCGCGAGCGACATTGACTGGAATTGACTGCTCAATTCAATTCCCCAACTTGGATCCCAACTTGATCCCCAGCAAGTGGTTCAATTCAGCCATCTGGAAACATGAAAACACAGAGCCGAGCTGGATAATTTATACTCCGGAGTTCTTGCTTCAGAAGCAGAGTGAGCGTGAGTGGGGACAAGCCAGTGGGCTCGCATGCCAAGCGCGCGGGCTGGCGATCCCTCAGGAAGGTCCGCGTTGAGTGAGCTAGGCGATGATCTCGCGGGAGCCGCGGCCCCCAGCGTCCGCAACTCTCTAGTGCCCGTGGGTCCGAGGCTGGGGCTCTTCTGCCATGTGGCCATCATTTCAAGCGTTTCACCAAATGGCAAGGCCATCCTACGCTGCCACGTGTCTCCCCTGCAATGCCGATCCACGCCATGCACGGAATCGGCCTTCCGTCGTGGGCCGGAACTGCCCGGAAGATCGAAGAACCTGCCGGGCGGCCCTGAAGCTGCCGGAACCTTCCTTCCATATCTCGGTCAGCTGGAGATGCTGCTCGAAAAGCCGACAAATAAAGAATCCGGAGCCTTTTGATTTCGATTATCTTATTTCTCCGTAGAATGTCAATCCCGGGCTTTGATGGCCTTTGAAACAAGTCAAGGCACTATTGGCTCCGAGTCTTTGGTTTTGATTATCTTATTACTCCGTAGAAATCAAATCCTGGGCTCTCATTGGCTTAGAGGTTCTCTTGTTGTTATGGGGTTTTGTTTTCCCTCTTTACTTGGACAGAAATAAAGGCAGTATTGACTTTGAGTCTTTGGTTTCGATTAGAAACCAAATCCTGGGCTTTGATTGGCTCAGAGCGTGTTTCTTTCTCTCTCTTTTGTGACACCAGTAAAGGCAATGTGTAAAGGCAATGTTGGCTTTTGAGCCTTTTGGTTTTGATTACCTTGTAATGTTTACTCCATATTAAATCCTGAGCTTGGATTGGGGGTACACCGTTTCCCCGTTCCCCTTTCCACAGAACTGACCTACACTTGGACCTTGGGGAGGGGAGGGGCGGGGCTTTCAGGAGAGTGTCGTGGAGGTTCCTCATTTGCTTGGGAATGAGAAGATGCGCCAACATCTATCTCAAGACGGCCCTGGAAAGGGAGTACTGGCGGGGCCACTGGCGGGGCTTGGGCATCATGCGCAAACTTCTTCACGCTTGGTGACTTGGTCGCTTTCAGTTGGTCAGGACAAAGCTTGGAATGCCTCTTCTTGGGTCCAGTTTGGCAAGGGTGGCATATTTCAAAAGGGCGAGAGCACTTTCCTAGGAACTTAGAGCATGCCCACCCGTCTTGTAAAGCGGATGACTTGTTGCCACCGGCTTGCAAAATTGCCCCACCTGTCTTGCATAATGGATGAACTTGTTAAGAGGCCCGGCCAAAAGCCACTAGTGGCTTGCAAAACCGGGCTCTTTTGCAAGCCAAGGGGCGGCTTGCAAACTGGCTTGCAAACCGCATGAGACAAGCATCTTTTGCACTTTTCCACTAAACAAGGATTTGATCCGTGAATGTAGACGTAGCCGATTGGGTGGCGATGGCCTCTTAAGAGGCTATGGGTGGGGCGACACATCATCCTTGGCTTGCAAATTGGAATGACCGGCTTGCAAATTGGCTTGCATTTTATAGGATGGGTGGTGATGCTCTTACAAAGGTCTTGCACACTACTAAGAATGGATGGATGGATGATAAGGGCCTGGGCTCTCCAATACTAAGCCTCCAATTCTTTAGCTTTATCATATCTCATCATGTTGATATGGGTTCAAACTAAGGACCAATTGTCGATTTGAGCAAACGATTTAGTTGATACAAAATGGAAATATTACTTTTGAAAAGGAAAACTAATCAATTGACAAAAAATATATACACCATCATTTGTGAAGGATGAGCTCAACCACTATGTGCTACTAAAAGGTGTAGTAATTCAAACTTAAGTTTAGATTGAAGTATAAGGTGATAAGGGCCCTCTTCAATAGCCTCCAAGACCTTTATTATGTCTTGTCATGTTGATACAGGTTCAAACTAAGGACCAATTGTCGATTTGAGCAAATGGTTTCATTGATACAAAATGAAGTAGCTACTTCAAAAAGGAAAACTAACCAATTGACAAGAAATATATATACCACCATTCATGAAGGATTGATGAACTCTACCATTGCATGCTTCTAAAAGGTTAGGTAGCAATTCAATTTTAAATTTAGATGCTATACATTGAATCATACCTTGGTATGTGAAATCGGTATGCTGAAATGTTACATCCATATTTGAAGAGCCCTTTAACATAAAGCATCATTCCACATTAGTCTATACCAAATGTGTTTCATGCATATTTAATCCTATAAGGTCGCAAAGGTCAAAAAATGGCATATGATCAAATTGTATTAGATGCAATTATACAAACTAGAAATTGAAGAACTATAATTTTTCATCCCATTTTTATTTTTAGACTTTCTTGACTGTGTTTTGAGGTGGATGGTGGTAGAAATTTCCTCATCAAGATAATATCAACTTTTTTATATAAGAAGATGGTGAAAAAATGAATCACAAAATATGTTTTTTCTTAAGATTGTAACATTTGTACTTCCTTCTAAATATTAGCCAAAAAATGATCATTTCTAAATTTATAGTCAACTAATGGAATTAAGTTTACGGAAGACTAATTCCTAATCAAATTTTAAAATTTTAAAATATCCAAAAACTAAATATTTTATTCCAATTTGAACTTTGGACTAGTAAATACAATTGATTGATTTTCTAATTATACTGACAAAAAAAAATTGTTTATTATAATACTTTTGACTTGAATATACACCTATATTGAAATTTTTATTTTTTGGAACTTAATATGTATTTGAAATAAATTTCTTCCCTTTTCTTTGAAATTAGAAATTAATCTAATTTGTGTTGGATCTTCTAATACAAGCTACGGGACAAAAAACTAATCAAACTTTTGATAATGATTCTTGTTTAAGATAAATTGTTAATATGTTAAAAAAATTTAATATGCTAATTAAAGGCTGTGGATGAACATAGCATATTATATATGTTATAGTGTTTTTTTTAGTCATTGTTATTAGTAAAAATTAATCATCAAAAGAATATAAAAAAGTCAGTAATTATAATATTACATTACATCTTGTTTTAGATGAATGTCACATTTAACTACTTTTGGACTATTCAGTGAATTCTAGACAAAACATTGAGAGATCTCCAGATGATAACATCCGGAGATCTGCAGATGTTTATAAAAATCTCTAAATATTATGCAGGGATCTCCCATGTTTTGTATAATTTACCCAATGCTTTGCATTATCTCTTGATGACCATTTTTTTCTCCCGACAAGCATTATAAATTTTAGACTTTCAAAAATCTAGAAGTAGTTAAATGTGGCATATGATAGATGTAAAGCATTTGCTTTAGATGATGAAATCATTTCGTTTTTTATTTTTTGACACAAATGAAATGGAATTTTATTACAAAGATAAAATTATAACATTATAAGAGAAAGGGGTGCTTTAATTGAGTTTTAAAGTATAGTCCTAGGCATAAGATTATAAGTATTGATCTTTTAGGAGATTTTCAATAAAATATTACTAGAAACACATGTATTTGTAGTAAATTTGTATTGAAAATCTCCTTATAGGCCATTACTTATAATCTTATGTCTAGGACTATACTTTAAAACTCAATTAAAACACCCCCTTCTCTTATGGTATAAGGCCTACTAGCTACAAGTGGCCTAGCAAGAGGGACACCAAACAAGATAGACAAAGTCCAACCCAATTTGACAAAGGACAAGAATATGGAACCACCGCACGTGAAGCACTAAAGAAGGTCCGTAAGGCCTTTTGCTACTTGTCATTGTGGGCTCCAAGCCTACAATGCAATCCTTGTCCGTCGGGATCAAACTTCTCAACGGTTGAAACACAAAAACGATGATTAGATCAAAGCCATTCTAATGGAGGTGCCTTGCGCTCAATGTAGCAAACAAATCAAATTGGGCAACAAGTATCCACTTCTCCAACAATTTTACCTCTCCAATGATTAACAACCACATGATGGCAGATAAACTAGAATAATCCAACATCATTTCATCTTTATAGATAGATTGCAATTGGGTTATATAAAAGTGTGGGTTTGATTGAGAGAGATTTAAAAAGTCAAATCTCTTAATTGATAATTTTTATTAAATGGTTGTTGATTATCAAAGGAATATTAAGAATTATTGAAATAACCTTAATTTTTATCTTATGTAATAGAAGAAAATAAATTGTTTGGATGATGAAATCAGTATACCCTTGAAAATCCAAGAAATTTAAAGTAGGCATTTTTTTGTAATAATTATTTTATTTTATTTTCATGAATTTGTTGAATGGTTTAGTGAGCCAACAACCAACGACACTAGCATGTGAGCCTAGAAATGCGAGCCTTGAGCTTAGGTGTAAGTAGGTACTCTACAATTATTGAAGGTGTCTATAATACATACTTATAATTTAAGTACTTTGTAACCATGAAAGGTGCTTATAGCATAAATATCTATAACATAGACACCTATAATATAAATATCATATAACCATGGAAGGTGTCTATGATATAAGTACCTATAACATAGGAGCCTAGGTTCATGGGCTCAAGATCCTAGACTCACATACAAGCAACCGTGAGTCAACAACTAGTAGGTGAGGATCTAATTACATGGGATTTTAACATATAATTCAAAATTTTAATTTTGTTCTCTTTCCAAATTAAATTTTTTGCTCTAATAAAATATTTCAAAAGTGTGGTTAATTATAATCATATCTATTGTATGGCCTTCATCCATTCCATTTCCTTCCCATTAGTATTTTCAAAAATATAAAGAGTTTAAACTATAGCAATTTAGGTATCCCTAATGAAAAATAACATTTGAGGCTCATTTTTTATCCCAATTTTAATAGATTTTCAAAATAACAAATCTGATAGGGTTTAAGTTGCCTGATAAAATATTAAGACTGTTGCATATCAATTCCATAGCAAGATGATTTTAAAGTTTAAATTTTCTATTTAATCAAAATTCTTAAATATCATTAAGTGACTCCTTTTTAATGTTTCATTCTTGAGCTTCTTTTAATCAAAGTTCTTTATCATTATTATAAGTGACTCTTTTTTAATGTTTCATTCTTGTGCTTCTTTTAAGCTTTGAGATTTTGTTGGTGAAATACAATCATAGAATTTTAGGAGTTAAAAGAATGAAATCTACCTTTAATATGAATTTTGATCATTAAAAAAAAAAAAAATCATATTATACTATAGCAATATTAACAATATAAAATCTCTGAGATTCTTCTAAGAAAGTATAATTTTAATATAACTAGTTAATGAATACAAATCTTAAAATCCGAATGGCAAATATTATGTTGCTAGTTAATAACAAAAAATACATCCACATATCCAACCATCCAACAAATTACATCAACACATCCAATTATAACACTAACTCATATGGTATACCAAATGAATTAATTTGTATAGTTTTTATTTGTCATTTGGATTTATAAATACTATATTAACCCCTAAAGTCCCATTGTCCCCTTGGGGGACAAAATGGATTTCAAGCAGATTCCCACAGTCTCAATATTTAATGAGATTTTTTGATAATTTTGGTAAAGATAAAAAAATACATTAGCTTTACAAAAATATAATTCTTATTTCAATCGTGCCTGGGAGCAAAAGTCATGACACAAAAAGCCCTTTTTTTAGTTTGTTGGGTACAAAGAAAACCTCAAAAAAATTTTAAATTAAAAAATTAAAAAATTAGTTTTGTATAGATTGTATTTTTATGTACACGAAAAGCTTTGATTCATTCCAAATGAATTGGATTTGTTATGAGAAAGTTATGGACAATTTTTTTTTGGGGGCAATTAGAGCATCTTCTTAAAAAATAACTCGTAGGACTCATTTTTGAACTCAATTTGTTTTTAAAAGAAAAAAATTTCACAAGATTAAAAGTTTTTTCTAGAACAATCTCACCATTGAGATTAGTGTGTTTCAATTCCATCTTAGAGCTATGAACACTTTAGTTTTTCCTTCAACCTTGAATTTACTTCTATTTAATAATTTTTAATGAGTAAAAACTAAGTGTGTTTTTTTAGAATTTTTTTTCCAAGACTCTCAACTCGATTCTTCATCATATAAAATTAGAAATTCAAAATTAGTAGAGCAAAAAATTTATGTTAAAAAGGTTCAAAGCCCAAAAACATACTTTTGTAGATATCTATGTACTTTTACAAATATCTATGGAAAATGGTTTGATCTCTAAAGTTCATGTTTTCCCTCCGGGGACAAAATGGATTTCAAGCATGCTCCTATAATCTCAATATTCATCATGCTTTTTTGAAACTTTTTGTGAAGATAGAAAAATACATTAGTTTTTGGAGAATAAATTTTTTATTTCAGTTGATGCCCAGGAAAAAATGTTGTGGCACAAAAAGTCCTTTTTTGTGTGAAGTGGTCACAAACCTCTTCACAAGTTTGTTTTTAACTTTCTAACAATTATTTACCATAAATTGTAATTTTATCTAAATGGAAAGCTTTGATTCATTCCATTTGGATTTGTTATATGAAAGTTATGGACAATCTTATTTTTGGGGCAATAATAAGAGCATCTTTTTAAAAAATAACTTATAGGATTCATTTATAAATGCAATTTTTACAATTTAAAAAAAAAAATATTTGAAAAGGTTAAGTTTGTTTGCTAAAACAATCCCACCATTGGAATTATAGTGTCTCAATTCCATCTTAGAGCTATTAATTATTTATTTTTTCTTTTGATCTTGGACCTACTTCTTCTTAACAATTTTTTAAAGGATGAAAAGTAAGTATCCTTTTTTTTTGTAAAATTCTTAGACTTTCAACTGAGTTTTTCAACAGAAAAAAATTTAAATTCAAAGTCTATAGTACAAAATTATTCCCCAAATGCTCGTCAACGTCATTTGAAATTGTAAGCCAGTTTTTATTTTTATTTTTAAATTCAACTTTGAATGCTAAAATTTCCAATCTCTATGGTCAAATTTTATGAAATTTTTACCACATGATTTGAGACAAGTGAAGTACAAAATCATGTGGTTGGATTCTAGTTTTTTTCTTTTTCTTGGATGAATAGAACATAATTGACAATTTTGAGTTGTTTAAAAGTGACCATAAGACTTTAGGTGTTAAAACATTTATATAAATGTCAATACCAAATTGTTGTTATAGGCTATACTTTACTACACATCTTTATAATCTTGGCAATTTTGATTCACATACAATCTATATGAGGTAAAGGTTAAATTTTTTCTATAATTTTAACATGCTACAAATTCATGGCTTGTTTAAAAAAAATATTGAGTTTTATTAAATCAAATTTTTGCACAATTAACTAAAATGTTCAATATGGATAAATTCAAGACAAATTTATGAGTTAAAGTTCAAGAAAATTTCAAAAATTATTTTTATCTATCATCAAAGTTTCAAATCTAAATGGCTCTTTTCCATCAAAAATCACTCAAAACTACCATTTTTATAACAAAGAGCAAAAAAAATTTATTTTATTTTAGAATTTATTTATTAATTTATTTATATCTAACCATATGATCTTGTTCTAGAATAGTATAAAAATGTGTGGAAGAAATTTCACAAATTTTGACTAATTGCAAAACATTTGTATTTAAAGTGAAGAAAACAAGTTTTTTTGCACCTTGTTCAATTACATTTTTTGGCTTTGAACCTTCATAATTTATAAATTCCGCTCTAGTGATTTTAAATTTTAATACCAATAAAGTATTAGGTTGAGACTCTAGGAAAAAAATTTCAAAAAACATACTTAATTTTCACTCATTAAAAAATAGTTAAGTAGAAGTAAATTTAAGATTGAAGGAAAATCTAAATTATTAATAACTGTAAGATGAAATTGAAATACACTAACCTCAATGGTGAGATTGTTCTAGTGAGAGACCTTAACCTTGTAAATTTATTTATTTTTTAATTGTAAAAATTAAGGTTTGAAATGAATCCTAGAAGTTATTTTTTCAAGAAGATGCTTTGATTGCCCGAAAAACAAGATTGTCCATAATTTTCACATAACAAATTCAAATGGAATAAATCAAATCTTTCCATGTACACTACATAAAAACATAATCTATACAAAAAAAAATTAAATTAAATTTGTTACTTTGAGTTTTTTTGAAGGATTTTTTCTAGCCTATCGAACTAAAAAAACGGGCTATTTGAGCCATAACTTTTGCTACTAGGCCTCGATTGAAACAAAAATTATATTATGAAATAGGGCTACAAATTTTTATTTTTTTTGGTAAGCTAATTTGTTTTTCTATCTTTCCGAAAAAATCCAGAAAATCATGACAAATATTGAGACCATAGGGGTCTGCCCAAAATCCATTTTGTCCCCCAAGTAGAGAATGGAATTTTACGAGTTAAATTGAAAACTACATAAAGTAACTTGTGAAGAAGTATATAGTTTTTTTTATGTTTAATTTTATTACTCCAAAGAACATCTTAAACATAAAAAATCACATAAAATAACTCTAGTCTTCATATTTTGCATCGATAGAAAAGTGTGATTTTTCCTATCCAAAAAAAGAACTGAAATTGTATAAGTTTAGCACTAAATGACCACTATGAGGTGTTTCTTTTTCTTTCAAATTCAAATTTGATGTGAAAATTTTGAAATTGGTCATAATCTCAAAGGATTCATTTTAATCTACATATGAAAGAAAAGTAACAATATGACCACACATACGGCAATGTATATAATTTCCATGTACTTTCTATGAAGAAGCAACATGAATTCTATGTGTCCATGCAAAGCATACTACATATGAGTGTTTCTCTTACCATTTAAGATAAAGAAACCTAAAATTGTCATTTTTTCTACTGTGTATAATTTCTATAATTAAATCCATTAATTCTTTCAATTTTCTCATTGGCAATTGAAAGAGCATTTCAATGCACCTAAGAATGCATCATTTGAATATTGTATACAAAAATTATGAGGGATCAAATTTGTTAAATAAAAAAATTTAAATAGTTTTTTTTAACTATATTTAACCTCTAAAGTCCCATTGTCCCTACGGGGGACAAAATGGATTTCGGGCAGGCTCCTATGATCTCAATTTTTACTAAAACTTTTTGAAACTTTCTCAAATGATAGAAAAACTTATTTGCTTTCTGGGAATATAATTTTTATTTCAATTGGTGCTCGGAATCAAAAGTTATGCCACAATAACCTCAAAATGGGGGAGACCGGGCAGCAAAAAAAATCCACAAAAAAATGAAATAAAAAATTTTGATATTTTTTTTCTTGTAGGTTATATTTTTGTCTAAATGGAAAGCTTTGATTCATTCTATTTGGATTGGTGATGTAAAAGTTATGGAGCTTCTTATTTTGCGGGCAACTAGAACAATTTCTTGAAAAAAAACAATTCTTTCACTTTGAATGCTAATATCTTTCAATCTGTATGGTCAAAAACCACAAAATTTTTACCACATAATCTAAGACAAGTGTAGAACAAGATCCTACTGTTAGATTCTAAAAATTTAATTTTTTTAAATTTGTGTAGGTGAATGTAAGAAAGTGGTAGGTTTGAGTGGTTTTTGACAAAAAAAATGGCCTTGGGACTTTAGGGGTTAAAACATAGAGATATCTATTTTATAAAATTTGGGCACTCTCATCCCAGTATTAAAGTTTTTTAAGGTAAACAAGCCTATTACCACCCTAATTTGGAATCTAAATATCTTAGGGGCAATTCCAGAAGGACACATAGTTTTAAGAGGTGTGCACTTATTTTACAAATCAAACTCAAGACAGTAGAATTGTATTTTTTTGATTAAAATTATAATTTTTGTGAATTTCTAAAGTGGTCTATCCTGAAATTACAAAATCGCCCATAGAGTGGAGTCATAAACATCCTATAACCGCCTTTTCATATATCTATTGTTAGAATCTTGAAAGGATTTGGATAATTTTGGATTTGGATGTTTGAACCAGGGTTGTCTTCCCCGACACCGCGACACGCAACATCCCAACGTCATGCGACATCCAATAGTGGCTCCACGACGTCCAATAAAATCAAAATGTCTATTGACTTTTTCCAATTTTTTTTTCTAGTGCCCGGCCATCTAGCTGCCATGTAGTGGCCCCATGGCATATTCATGAGCGACTGCAAGTAGGGGCAATTGCGGGTATAATAGGGGCGACACCTTTTTTTTTTTTTTCCTCCAGATTTCATAGCCAATTGTTAGTTTATGACTGGAAAATAAAATCTTTGGTGATATGGGTGTCATAAATCACCACACAAACAACTCATATACTTCAATAAATGAATTAGCTTCATTACTAATTCAGTATCTAATACTTAGGAATTTAATTTCCTAAGTACAGCAAGTCAGGTAGGGGTGGTCGCATCTAGTCAACCGTCCCTTTTTTCTTTTTCTTTTCTTCCATAGTCGCCCCTTTTTTTTCCCCGCAGTCGCCTTAATCTTCGTACCCGCAGTCTCCTCCTTCTTTTTCTTTTCGCGGTCGCCCCTTGCACCCGAGGTCACCCTGATCTTTGTACCTGCGGTCGCCCTACTTAGACCCACATGCGCCCCGCCTCGAGGTCGCCCTTGATGACGTGGTTTTCTCTTTCCATGTCATTGCCACATAAGATCAATTCAGGTAGCCCGAAATGAAACCCTACTTTCTTACTCAACGCTTTATCTACTTTTATTAGACACTTGTCCTATATGACAGACGTCAGACGTCCAACACACCACCAATATCCCGGAACATGTCCGACAAGACAACCCTGGTTTGAACCAATGGAATTGGGGCCAAAAGTAGAGGATGGAATTGGGCAATGGACGGAATTGGGCTGGCCACCTTAGAAGAAGATGCATGTTGAAGGAAAGATGTATGTATGAATGTTTTCTGCATATCTATGCAATAGAATTAAAAAATCCATCACTAATGTTTTTCAATCATCTATCATGTTAAACCATGAATATTAAATGAAACAATTCATCCAAAATGGAGTTTTGTTTTTTTGAAATTGAAATTTGGTGTGCTTGATTGAGATTGTGTAAAAATTGAATGTTAACTATGCAAGTTAAAAAATGCCAATTATATTCTATGTTATGCAAAAAGAATTTAATGGCACATTAGACAATTTGTAAGATTATTGGACCTGCCTCTATATATGATTAAATGACATTTTTAGGTACCTGATGTCCTAATGCTTTGGAGTATCCCTACTTTAATCCTTAAAAGCCAACAAGGATGTTCTTTGTCCAATGGATGATAGAAAATCCTTCTAGTAGGACAAAAGTGCTACTATTCATCTTCAAATTTTTGTTGTAGAAAGGGGAGGTCTTGTACAATAGTTTGATCCAACGAGTGCTTTTGCAATTTCTTAAATGAATGAGTCACAAGGTAACCAAAGGGACAATTTCCAAGATCACCAGTTCATCCTTTAAGGATTAAATTTGAGATGCATGTCCTTGACTTAGTCTAAACCACTGATCCCAAAACTAGTTTTTGGAATTTAGTGCAATACGCTTCCTTCAAGACAAACATGCATTAACTTGGGCTACCTTGAGAGTAAATAGTATTTTTTTTAAATTGAAAAGATAGGATTTTGCAAGTTGTAAAGGATTATTGTAAGTAATATAACACAAAACTGACTAAATAGATGCTAATTCCAATGTGGAGGAAGTTACAACTTGACTATCAAATTCTATTGGTTGTTGCAATCTTGACAAAAATCTAATTTTTCACAGATTTTCTCCAATGTACTTTGAGCTACTGAAAATTTGAAGTAGCAATGGAGTCGTGAAATTTTAGCCAGTTCTGTGAATGCTAGTCTGAACCCAATGGCAGTCTTTTGCTGCAACGTATGTCCTTGCATGGAGTCTATACTTAGAGCAACCCCACCAGTGAGTTCTGTATCCCTAAAAATTTAGGGAGAGGACCTCAGATGGGGATGGGGATATAGAAGCTTGCGTGCACCAGTCTCGAAACAAGATCTCTACCCCAAATTTATAGAGAACTCGGTAAAAGTTGGGCCCAGTTCTCTATATTAAATTAAGCTCATATAGAGAACACGCCAGGTCTCATCCCTATAAAGTCAAGGTTGACTGGATTGAGGTCCCGAGCTTAGGGAAAGAGAACTCCCTGGTGGGGATGCTCTTAATCTATTCTGTACAGTACTGTACTGTACAACATGCAAATTCATGCAACTTGACATTGACGGGAGTCAGCACGTGGACCGCAAGTGAACCTTCAGGAACTGAAAGTTGTCTTTATTGCACAGAAATCCAGTGCTGAAGAATTCCGTACATCGTTGTCACCTTCGAGCGAGATGGTTGCACACTTGCACATGCGCATGCCCAAGCTGCTTCCTCGACGTTTGCTTAACACCAGATCGAGGTGTTGAATAGATTCCTTTTCTCTTTGAGTTTCGAATGAGAATGCAAATTTCAAGAATGATTCAAGGGATTTGTGAATAGGTGCACTCGCAGCATGCATTCTTGAACAGAACTATATAACGAAAGTTCCTTACTCCCTTTTCATTATCAACTAGCGTAGTTTATTTTTTTAAATCTTACGAGTTGAGAGTCATTACGTCATTACCTATTGTGTGGCAACATGATATTCACTGGATTCAATCCCCACAACTGGGGGTGCGATTTAAGCTTATTCTTCTATAAAAGTCATTGAATGGAGGGACCCTTCTCTGGACGTCAATAAAATGTTACGACACTAATGGTTTATTAAAATTTGCAAGTGCTTAAAGATGAATGTAAAATCGCTAGAAACTTTAAAACAATGCTGTCAAGCCGCCTGGCCAAATCTCTTGCCTCCGAGCATTAAAACTGTGGTAGATTCCCAGAGTGTCTGAGGTCAATGTTACACAATCTTGGTAGGAATCACTTACAGATTATGAATCTTTCTGTGGGAAGCAACATGCAATCATAGAAAATATTAGATCCACAAAAAACCAGCAAGACACTGTAATTTGAAGGAAGTTTGAAGGTCCACCAGCAGTGATTACTGATCGATATTCTGTGAAACTAAAAATCCCCATTCAACAATCTACTCGAAGTAACTTGACTTCGTTTCCAAAGGTCCAAGAAACCTACAATCATACAATCTCAAGTTTTGAAAGCAGTTTTGAGCGGGTCATATGGGAGGCAGCTTTCTTTTGTACACTTATATATATTCATTTCTTGACCAACACTTGTGAGTATTCGCTGATTCTGGTTATGTGAATCTTGACTCATCTGAAGTATAGCAATCGAATCGCTCACTCTCAAAACATAGATCCATGGTAACAAATAACTAGCTGAATTTTGTAGTAAATAACTAGAGAAAAACATAAGTTGGTCATGTACAATTGTCACTGAACAGACTGTCGTTTGCAACTAAATGGCTTTCAGTTCACTACCCATTCTCTCCCTTGAGAGTACCCTTCGAATCTCAGATTTCTACTCCATACCATAAAGCCTAAACATAACATGTCACAGCATCATTCAAACCAAAGGAACTAAACAATATAGGCAGATTATTTACGGCAATGGGCAAACTAAGCATGGATCGATGCGGTTTCAACTTTGTTTGTCCACTCTATTCACCCAATCCCAAGCAGCTTTAAGCATCGTGAATTTTGTTAAACTGGCGCATTTCCAGCCCCAGCAATTGTGTGACAAACATCGACTCACACAAGGCTCTAGAAACTACGACAATTAGGGTTTACTTTCGAAAATCCAGGGAGCAAATGAATGGGAGAATGGTGTCGCCTCAGGCTGCCAGCACATACAGTAACTTAGCCCAGTGGGGACTGGCTGCATAATCCACCATCAAGCAGATGAGAAAACATGCTTGCACTCCTCAATCTGCAAAACAACAGAGGTTTCTAGGGCTTATTTCAAGTGGAAATGGTCCATTTGAACTCTTTCACTCTGAAATCCATTTTAAAATTTTGCATATTTGTGCTTGAATCTTTAGGAAATTAAAATATTTTGCATATTTGTGCTTAAAGATAATTAATATAACACTAAGAATAACATATCATCCAAAAAATTGTGACCTAAAGAAAAGGTCAATCAAAAGTTATTCATGAAAAAGGGTGACATAAAATTTGAAGAAAATAGACACTTTGACATTTAAATTTTGTAAAATATAGAAAAGATAATTTGTAAAGTAATTAGAGTTGGCAATTTTTGAAGACTATATGGTGATGAGATTTCACCAAAAGAATGATCCTGAAGCCATCTTCAATATTAAAGTGTGCGTGCAAAGGAGCCCTATTTGCACAAACATGGAGGACAAAAAATAATACATTTTTAGACGCCCCTTGGTAGGAGCATGCTTGCCTATTGAGGATATAGACCACCAAAATTTTCACCAAAATTTTAGTTGTAGATCATTAATTTTTGGGTACTCTATAGTACTACCCCACCCCCACCCCCCCTACAACTCAAAATATGACAAATTAAAAAAATTGACTTTTAAATATAAAATATAATTTTTTAATCTCTAAAAAACAAAAGATATGATTGTAGTCAAGATATCTATTTCCAATAAAAATTTCAAGTTCAAGTGAGTCTTGCTTTAAAAGTTATCGCAGAAAAAGCTCCAACATTCTCCATGTGACAAAAATTTAGTACCAGTGTTGATTGCAAACACCCTGTAATTCATTTATATCACCAAATTATATCTTAGTTTGTTATCATTGAGCCTTTTCAATTAGTTTTTGAAGATTTTGTCAAATTTTTAAATACTTCAATTTTAAGGTTTCTCATGCTTATATGCCTGTTTAGTTATTTTAAAGTGTAGTAGATGAATATACTTAAGGTAATGTGGAGTACAATATGTTCTTGTAAGGGGATAATTTTTTATAAAGTTCCTTTCAATTTGATTGAACTTGAATGGAGAATGTTTTAAAATTGTTGACATCTTTCTTAGTATACATTAGATCAGTTATGAGTTTAGCAAGTGATTACACTTAATCATGAATTCTTACTACATCCACTATTGAGAAATTGTATATTAATTAATTCATTATTTTAAATTGCTTACACTTTAGTTCAAAAAGATTGGTAATGTGCTAGCATTTTATCTCACTAGCTTGAACCTATACTGGACACTAACAAGAGCTAGTTAAAAGTGCTCTTTTGCATAGGAGATAGATGTAAATTAAATTAAAAACTAAAAATAGTGATAAATACATTACATTCTTGAGCTTTAGGACAAGGAATTTGTTGCTTCTTGTGAAAAGTGGCCCCCATTAGTTGAAAATCTTGAATTAAAGATTGCCTATAAAACATAAGCAATGTTCAAAGAATTATCTTATGTACAATGGCAATGAAGAAAGACCTTCAAGCTTCCTAGTTTAAGATTGTTATATACTTCAATTCATCCACAAGAAGTAAAGTAGAATGAAAAAATAAATAAAATAATCCGATGTATTTAATATGGTTTGATTCCTTACTTGAAACTTGTATTGAGCAAATGATTTGTCCTAACATTGAGGAGGGGGAAATTAGTGTCACTTAGATAATTAGCATCATTGCAAAAATTGGTTTTTGTGAAAATTGTTACAATAAGAGAATATTTCAACCTACACTAATTTAAATGAAATAGTGTAACTATGATAAATTAAGACAAATCAATGTAGTTGAAAATATTCCTATATTTATGACATAAAAGTCAAATAAAAATAAAAATAAAGCTTTTATGAGTATTTGACCAATAAATGAGATATAATTTTTTAAAATTAAAGTAAACAGTAAAAATCAAAGAAAGTTTTAAAACTATTCATACAACAATTTGAAATGTCCGTAGAGCGCCTTCACCACTTCAATTTGAAAAGGAACATGAAAAGGTTTTCATAGGGTGAAGTTATGGGTCTGTTGTAGTAGCGTCTCCACTTGTTATAAAGTAGGTTCACTACATTGACGCTTCATCCTTCAACAACACCTTGTAAAACTTATTTTGCATCATCAAAGATGTCATGATAGAAAATAAATCTTTCACATTCAAAAGGTTTGAGTTGTAGCTTGAGCTTTCTCGTGATTTTGAAAGACCTCAATAATGGCATGGGTGGAGCATTGTAGTATTGCCCATGAAAATTGGATAGTGGTGATGTAGTGGAGCACTAAATTGCCACCTTTCCCTACAGTTGTGGGCTGCATGTTTGACTTGGAATTTGCGGTGGAGCTACTCTAACAATTATGGTTGTTGACACAACCTTGTGGCTATTTCCTTAATGCAACAAAAGGCTAAAGAAAAAACTCTTTTATCCTTTTTTTAAACTACTATTTTTTTAAATGAACAAAATACAATTTCTTTTGGGGAATGTAGGTGGAGGTTTCAAATAGAACAATGCATGGGTCAGTCAATCCATCCACTTTCTCTAATACATAATAGATTTTTATACATATATGTCTACAATGCCATAAAACATATTTGTCCTATTTTATGTGTGGTTACAAAAAGTTAGAATCAAAAAATCTCAAAATTACTAGGACATCCACTACACATTATAAAACTAACACATAAAATTCCTACAAAACTTGTCATATATTGATTTGCCTTAACTTCTTTTCATTTACAAAGCAAGAGTTGCTATCTTGACTCATTTATGTTATAAGATACTAAAGAGTCTCCCTTTTAACAAAGGTATGTTGTCTTAACATCACTCACTTTACCTCTTGAGATAATGCATGAGATACAAGGGAGACAAAATGCCCCCCTTGTCCATTCAGGGAATATAATGAATTTTGGACAAGCTCCTATGGTCTCAATATTTATTGTGATTTTCTAATTCTTTTTTGAAAAACACATAAGCTTTCAAACAGTATAATTTTTATTTCAATCTAAGCTCGGGAGCAAAAGTTATGGCACAAAAATCTTTTTTTTAGTTCAACAAGCAAAAAAAAAACTTCAAGAAAACTTAAATTTAATTAATTGATTAATTTTTGATATAGATTATATTTGCAACGATGCTAGTTTGTGAGCCTAAAAGCATGAGCTTAAGAGTTGTGAGCGTACACCTTGTGAGCCCAGAGCATTTATTGAAAAAAACTTTGAACTTTTACGCCAAATGAAGAAAAAGCTGAGTCATTTAAAAAAAATTCTATTTACTATAAAACTTCATCTCTATGACGATGGACCTATGACCGTGGACCTATGACCGTGGAAGCATGGTCAGCATGTTGGTGAATGAAAATTTCAATTGACCTCTAGCTCCATTTTTTTTCATCATGAAATTATTTGCTCAAATTCAAGCTCTTGAAGGGATCCAAAAGAAAACAAATATTTTGAACAAGTGATAGAGGGTTCATGCAATAAACACCACCTCCACGGCATGTACAAATTTTTAGAATGTTGCAACCTCTAGTCCCCTCTAAAAAACTTCTCAACGATGAAAGGTGTGACATACATAAACACCAAAAATAAATAAAATAAAAAATTGAAAAATAAAATTGAATTAAAAAATAAAATTGAAAACTTGGTCTCTCTAAAAGGTCTCTTAATTCCCTCCAAAGAAAAATTTTGAAAAAAAAAATTTGAAAAAAAAAGATTTGAGAAAAAAACTTGAATTTTTTTGAAAAAAAGAGTTTCGAAATTCCAAACTCATATCCCAACAAAGGGGCTCTCGGTATCGAGAAGGGTTCCTGGCCACGACAGAGTCACAAAAAAAAAAGTAAAAAATAAAAAATAAAAATAAAAATAAAAATAAAATAATAATAATTTTTTTTTTTTTTTGGGACTCCAATACTCCAGCACCCCTAAGTGATCTCTCGGTGACGAGACAAGTCTTGTATAGGTGACAAAGTTGCAAAATAAACAAATTAAATTAAATTGAATTTTATTATTATTATTTTTGTTATAGAGTTCTGAACCCTAGACCCTCTAACTGACTTCTCGTTAGCGAGAAGAGTTTCTAGAGGTGACAAAGTTGCAAAAACAAGAAAAAAAAGATTAAAAAATTGAATTTTTTTTTTTTGAGAGTTCCAAGCTCCTCTACCTCCAAAGGTCTTCTCGATAACGAGAGAGGTTTTTGAGGGTGATAAAGTTGTAAAAAAATTGAAAAAGAGAAAAAAAATTGAAAAAAAAATTGAAATTTTTTTTTGAAATTTTTTTTTTGAAAGTCTCAAATCCCAAACTCTATAAGGGGGTTAATTGTTACTAAAAGATGTTTTTGGAGGTGGTGGAGTTATGAAAAAGAAAAGTTGAAAAAAAATTTAAATTTTTTTGAGGAGACTCAAATCTCAAAAATCCAAAGGGGCCTCTCCATGCCAAAAGGGGGTCGTGATTTTTTAGGGGTGTTTGAGTTGCAACAGAGAAAGGAAAAAAAATTAGACAAGTTGTATGGACAAGATTTCTAAAGAAGATTTGAAGTCCCTTAATCCTATTTTAGGTCAATTTACATGTTCTCTTAAGTTCTCTAGCTACAAAAATCCTAAATTTCTAAGCAACGGTAATAGGTCCACATCCTAAAAATCACTAAAATTTACGCTAGCAATTGCAGGCTCCTAGGCTCCTAGGCTCTCAGGCTCACGCTCCAAGGCTCACAAAATAGCACGCCCGATTATATTTGTATGTACATGATAAGCTTTTATTTATTCCATTTCGATTTGTTGTGTGAAAGATATGGACAATTTTGTTTTGGAGGCAATTAGAGCATCTTCTTGAAAAAATAACATGTGGGATTCTTTCCTCACCTCAATTTTCACAATTTTTCCAAAAAAAAAGTTTCACAAGGTGAAGATCTCTTGCTAGAACAATCTCGCCATTGTAATTAATGTATTTCAATTCCATCTTAGAGCTATTAACAATTTAAATTTTCTTTCAATCTTGAACCTACTTCTATTCAAGAATCTTTCAATGAGTAAAAACTAAATGTGTTTAAATGTTTTTGTCCCCCTAGACTCTCAACTCAATTCTTTATCATATGAAATTAATATGTTTTTTCTAAACTCAAAACAAATTTGGGAAGACTCCATTGTTCCATAAGGTGGTGCAATTAGAGAGGGTATAGTACGTGCAACCAGTCACAAACGTTAATCATGGTCAGATTGTTATTTTGTCCAATTGGGCCTAAGGGAGGCCTAAGGTAAACTTGCCACAACATTATATAATGAGGCAATGGGACTCCCCAATCTGAGAAGGTATTATGCTTTGTTAGATAGGACCTTTCATGGTTTTACATAATATTTTATTGAAAACAATTAGTGATGACTTTTTTAAATTTGATTTTAGATTTATATAGGGAACATCCATATGCACATTTTTCTTTCAATAAGCAACTCCAAAAAAGTTCGCAATTCCCTCTTGGAAAAATTCAATGTGTGGTGAGACGTGACCAAACTTTGTAAAATAGATAGCTTTATATATTAACTAGATTTTGCTATATTTGAGCATGATGATAGACTTACCTTGTCAAATTTTAATTATAATAAAAAGATATTTACTTTCCAAAATTAGAATATTATTAGCCCAACATTGAAATCTCTCTAGAGGGAATTATGAAACTTTTTTGGAAATGCTTGTTGAAGGAAAGATGTGCATATGGATGTTTCCTACATACCTCCGCAATTGAATTTAAAGAATTCATCATCAATTTTTTTCATTGAATTATCATGTAAAATCATGAAAATGAAATTAAAAAAATTCCCCAAAATGAAATTTTGATTTTTTGAAATTGAAATTTGGTACGCTTGATTGAGATTGTGTAAGAATTAAATGTTAATTATACAAGACAAAAAAATCCAATGATACTCTATACTATGCAACAAAATTTGAATGCCACAATAAGCAGTTTGTAAGTGTATTAGACCCCAATGCACTATACAGTACACATTGATGTTGTTGTGTGAGGAGGTTTTGCAATAGGCTAGGCTAGTGGAAGGAGGCCATGGAGGATTGACCTCCTTATTGCTCTGTGCTTTATTGTTGTAGAAAACATTGGAATTATTTATTTGCTACCCATAATAAAATTTGAAAATTTTGAATTCATATTTGCAATCAAAGGCCTCAAATTAGCTACACTAAATAGGGATTTTAAAGGGACCCATACTGATTAATTGACATTATACACTATATAAATATCTACCTTTGTTGTACATCAATAGTTACTAAAGTGTATGGGGATTGTACATCATGTTTCAAACATCTATAGTTTTCCATAATAAATCCCTTAAATTTTTTTGTCCCCTTAATACCCCTATTAAGTGTAGAAGAGGTGAAGAAATACAAAATTTACGCAACACAACGTAGGGGGCAATTTTTACACATACCTTGGCTAAAACAATAAGGTAGTTGACCTCATTCCAACCAAGGACTTATTCTCATTATATAGACTACTCTCTTTCCAATCAACAGGAGAAAAGCAATGATTAATTGTGGCACAATTCCCAATGTAGTCATGGCGCATAATGATTGGTTGTAGTCATGGTTGATTTTGCAACCAACTTGTGGTTTTAAATAGGAAGACCTATATGACAAGAATAGGTCGAACAAAATCCTCATCTAAAAAATTCATAGTAATTATGTTTTGAGAAATACCATTCTGAAAAAACATGGAATCCTTCTAAACTCTATTTCTGTACATGGGAAAATTTCTCCACTCAAGAAACCTGTGCTCCAAATATGCGTAATTGCTTAAATGGTTGGAAACTTGGAATGAGGTTGGCTACCTTAACTGAAGGGGGTCAAATGGTCAATCCATCCTCCCTGGTCAGGGAAGGACAGATAAGCATGTTCGCCTGGCATTAACTTCCCCCAAGATACCCTCAAGCTGACGTGTGAGGCTCAGTATTCGCCTCAGCAACACGGCACACGCCTACAGCGTATGATTAGCCATTTAAACATTAATTTTATATTAAAAAAGTCTCGTACAAATAAAGTAAGTGAAAAAGGTGTCCGACATTCTTTTGCCGTCCCTATAAAGCGAACGCCATTGGTACTTTGGTGCTCGGAGTCCGTGAGTTTGCCCGTCAGTCGGTCCACGGGGACAGGAATTTGGCCATGGCCACTGTAGTTCCCCAGCAGTTGGCTATGGCGGCCGTAATCGCTGCTCCTCCGTCCTGTTTGCGATCCACTAACTCACCCTTCGTTTCCCGTGGCTCGCTTTCGTGTTCTCCCGATCTACGTTTGCCGATCGTTTTTCAGAGAAATGCGCAGTTACGTTGCTGTCGGGTGGAGGAGGAACGAGAAGAGGCGCTCCCGACGAAGCTGCAGGAGATCGTGCGCGTGTTCCAGGGAGTGACGGAGCCGCGAGCGAAGTGCGAGCAGCTGCTGCATTACGCGAGCAAGCTGAAGCCGCTGGGGGAGGAGAAGAAGCAGCCCGAGAATAAAGTGGAGGGGTGCGTTTCCAAGGTGTACATCGCCTGTGAGTTGAGAGCGGAGCGAGTGTACTTCGAAGCTGAGTCCGATGTGTTGCTCACGAAAGGATTGGCCGGGTTGCTCGTGGAAGGCTTGTCGGGCCACACGGCGGAGGAGGTCCTGAAGGTGACGCCCGATTTCGTCCACATGCTAGGGTTGAAGCAAAGCTTGACTCCATCGCGTAGCAATGGCTTTCTTAACATGTTGAAGCTCATTCAGAAGAAGACGTTGCAAGTTTGCTCGAACTCGGGCGATGTCGTGCCCATCCCCTCCATCAATCCTCAAGACGATCGCTAGGAGACTGCGCCGAAACCTGTAGGTAATTAAGTGTATCAGTTGCGATGTAAATAAAATGAAAATTAGATCTGCAGGAGGTAGTCTCTGCAGCTCATTCGGTTTAGGAATATTTTCCTTGTTGTTTCTACGACATCCATCACGCACCTGGTGATCCAACAACGATGCATGCGTAAAGACGGTTTGAGGTTGTAGATAAACTGTGAGGTTGTACAACTGTTGAGGATTGTACGGGATGGTGGAGCTCGTTCTACACCTGTATTCTCTCGGAGCATATCTCATGCTCTAGAGATTCAGGTTTGAAAGCGACTGTCAGATCGTCTTTCTCAATTGAAAAGATGTTGGAATGTTATTAAATTAAAGGCGTATCTCTGATTACAGGATAGTGAAGCTTGTACAGCTGCTTTTTTAATTTGTGTCTCGTTCTGAGGCCGTAGGCATGGTTCATGCATGATTGGCCGATTTCCAATCAGGTTACTTTCAGCACATGGTTCCTTCTTTAAGTGCACACATGCAATCGGCTTTGTATTTTCCGTCCTGTGATCACCTAGATCCAGCTGGATGCTCCTGTGAGTCATGTTCATGCTTTCTCTGCGGTAGAGGCCGGCGTAGTCTCCTGGAATACATTGATCTTCGTGTGGATGCTGACACTAGCAAACAACAATCTTTGACAAACGTCAACAAGGAAAGCACGAAGCAGCCATCAGCTGCAAAAGCGAGACAAACGATCGATGGTCCACAGTCCACACAGTCCTGAGCAGAGAGCTTGTATTAATTAACCCATAAACGCCGCCGAGGACGTTTTCTGGACGTTTTCTGAATGACAAAGAATCTCTCCCTGTAGGACAGAAGTGCAACTATTCATCCTCCCAATTTTGTGTGAAAAGGGAAGATCATCTACAGTAGTTTGTCTTCCAATGAGTGCTTTTGCATTATTTTAATCCAACAATTCACATGGTGACAAAACAAATGATTTCCACGGTTATGGGATCGTCGTTTAAGGGTTAAGATTGACGCTACTTTTTCTTGTTTTGTTACTCGTTATGTTTTTTTCAAATGTGGGATTCTTTTCAATCAAACTTTTTTGTTTCATTTCAAGGCATTTTGTACACTAATTTCTTGCCATGTTAGGGACTAAAGTCTTTCGAATTTCAAAATAGTGATGAAAAGCTTTTAAAGAACCATTCATTATTGAGGAAAAATAAAAAATCTCTTAAAGACCTTTCAACTTATGCACAAAGTATGAAGATGAATTGGCCAGGGTTGGTGTAGGGTTGGGTGTAGCATGATGGATTAGAGATTGAGTTGATTTATAAAAATATAAAAAAACGAAGTTCTTGCTATGTACTTTCACAACACCTAGTATCGCTTCCAAAATCTCATTTGAATTGTGAGTTACGTGTTCTTCTGCTTTTAGAACCCTCTTTAATGCTTGTGAAAAAACAAGCTCTCCTTGTTGCTCCTTTAGTGAAAACGAAGATGTATAGTTAGTAGCTTGGATGATGATCGTAGGACATATACAGGTAAAAACTACCCCCTAGAAAGGTTGCAACTTTTGATTTTGAAATGCCCTTTCATTTTTTCACAACAATCCCATTTACTCACTAATGACAATTTTAAAAAAGAGTTAGTAATCATAATTTAATCACTCCTTGTAAGTATAATACTAAACCCAAATATGCACAGTAAGTGGTATGTGTACAATAGTAGAAAGTTGCATTCATAGTTTTCTCTAACATGTCCATATTATAGGCCAATTTTACTTGGTTATACATTGGAATATTTTTCTTATATATTGCATTATATCTTGTGTTTCTCATAATAGAACATTTGTTTGACAAAACATGTGGTATGAATATGTTTTCCTTCATTTTGCCCTTTTGTTTCAACAAACATGATAAATGTCAATGCATATGAGACTTTAACAAGCACAATCTTGAACTCAACAGGATTTTGTTAAGCATAAGGGAAATAGTGTTCCTAATAACATGCATTGCAAGCTTTCAAAGAATATAGGATAATAGAGTAAGGTGGAGCTTAACTAACCTAGTACTACTGGTACTACTAGTAGTAATCTAATCATCATCTTGACAAATAACTTGTTCATTTTTAGTGCAATTTTTACAATTAAAAAAAAAGGTTCAGCTAGGATTTAATATTTTTTTTAGACTTACATCATGTTGAAGGAGAACAATGACCTATTTGTAAATTATCCTTTTAGTATAATAAGTTCATTCCAAAGAAGATGGTTAAGTATAAAATCTTTGCTAATAGATTCAATCTCTAAAAACAAGTAACAAAACTCCAAAACATACAGTCATTCATTTTGCTTGACTCAACCAAGACATTCAATTATTCCAAATTATAACTACATTCTAAAATCATCACTCCCACTACAACGACATACATTACAATTTCTTCATTTACTTGATCAAAAGTTTGTGAAGGTATAACAATTCCACCAACTAGTGTTTCCATCATTCCAAATTCTATCATCAAATTCCACACTCATTCTCACACACTAACACACATCACATAACTCAAAGAACAAAGAAATTACATAGCCACTTGGGGCTAGGACTCGCACTTGCCATTTACAAAGTGGGTGCAAATCAAATCAAACCTCTCAAAATAATAGGCACTCACAAGTGGTTACCTACCAACTTCCCAACTAGGCAATCTAACTTCACAACAAAACTACCCAATTGGAACCGAGATTGGAATGCGCAAGTTGCCAACTAGAACTCCAATTTAGAGCTGCTTCACACTATGGCCGTCCAAGTCAAGAGGCCGTGGGATTGAGTAGCCAAACTTTTGGTGAGAGTCCAAAGAAATGGGCAATAAATGATAAGATTTTGAGTCTTTGGCTGACCATAGTGTGAAGCCTCTAAAGGCCAAGTGTGAACTACTATATTGGTTCACTTTTTAGATTGTAAAAAATATAAACGTTATGTATTAAATTCCAAGTCCAGAAATGTTAGTACTCTGAATTAAGCCATGATCACAATTTAGGGAGTTTTTTGTGAGATAGGAATAGGAACTTTAGGAATTTAGGGTGAAAATCCAGAAATGCAATTAGGAGAAAGTAATGGAAAAAATCTAAGGAAAAAATAAGAATTTAAAACTAAAAAGACTTTAAGCAAGATTTGGTAAAGTAACCAAATTAGGCAAATGGGAAAAATGTTTAGAAAATGAAAACAAAATCCTACAAATGGAAAATGATATTAGAAAAAAACAAAAAGAATTATCAAGTATAAAAAATATAAAAATGAAAACCAAAAAATAAAGAGTACAAAAATATAAAATAAAAATGAAAACCAAAATACTACAAGTAGGAAATCAAGCTAAAAGGAAAATGAAAACCACAAAAAATAATAAGTATGAAAACACAAAAACAAGTTGGTAAACTTAAAACTACTACTATAATACTAGAATAGTATTAAAAACACTAAAATAGGGTAAAACCAATAAAATTGGGGAAAAAACAGTAATTTAGGGGGGTTTGCACTAAATTGGCGCAATCTACACCAAACTAATGCAGTTTTCACTAATTTAGCGCATTTAACAATAAATAAACGATTTTAATAGTAAATTAGTGGGGGATGAATGTGATTAGGAAAATTAGTCGTTAGGATGTTTGATATAGGCAAAATTAAGGTTCCAAACCCTCTATCTCTTAATTTTTCTCAACTTTTGTGTGTGCATGTGTTTTGGGAGCTTGGTGGAAAATGGGTGTGGAATATGAACAAAAGTGTTAGGAGATTAGAAAAATGACTTAAGATCAATGTTAAAATCAATTTGTTGAAGTAGGTCCACTTGTTTGGTGAAAAATGAGTGAAGAAAAATGAGTTTAGTTAGGTCAGATGGTAAATTGGATTGAAAGAGGGAAGAGAATTAGGGTATTTTGAAATTGGAAGAGAACCTCCAACTTTGACGGGCGATTGCGGAGGATTGGCAAGGCAGATAAACCTGAAATTTAGAGGGGTGGTGCGCCTTGAAGTCAGCTTTTCATCAACACTAGGCTCGTCTCAGTTGGATCAAGGAAGAAGAAATGGTGGCCGTTTTTGTGGAAGGCGGTCATCTGCCACCTTCAAGTAGAACCGCCAACTTCAGCGAGCAATATCGGGCGATTGGCAAGGTGAATGAAGCTGAAATTTAAAGAGGTGGTGCGTCTTGAAGCCAGCTTTCCATCAAGACTAGGCTTGTTCCATTTGGAGCAAGGGCAAAGAAACGGTGGTCAATTTTGTGGAGGGAGGTCAGCTGCCCTTGGCGGTGACGGTTCCTCTTTTTTTTTTTTTTTCTTTTGAGATTCTTACTTTGGTTGGGGCCATGCTATATTTCAAATGTAATAATGATTACACCATGATTTTGTTGTGCCTTGGATGAATGAAGGTCCAATTGTGTTTTTAGAGGCCTATGGTGGATTTGAGGGATTTGATGAATAGGAAAGATGCATGAATGCGAGTCTCATTTTTAGGGTTTAAAGGCAAAGTGCGGAAGCGTTGCCCAATTTGGATTAAAATTAGGATTAGGAAGTGTGAATGATAAAAAAGGAGTAATAATTAAATTGCCCCCAAAGAGTGAGTAAATGAATTAGTGTTGAATTTAGGAAATACAAGGAGAATACAAGGTTACTACGTAGTGAATCTAGGTGTTGCATGGATGAGTGGTGTGCTGTAATTGGAGGCCCAATTTGGACCATTTTGAACTCTAAATTGCCCGGTTGAACTAGATTTTTGCATAGGAAGCTACCTCAATCTATTTAGTCTATGCTTGAGTGAATTTGGAGGTTAAGACACTTAAATTGATAATTTTACGTGAGCTGCCCCCAATTTGTCTTAGGGCTTTTAGGATAATTTTGAGCATTTAAAATAGGAGTCTATTGCTTAGAAGGCAATATAGGTCTAGAGTCCCATACACTCCCCTCGACCAACTCTAGGGGTGGTTTTCCTTCACACGGAAAAATCACTCACACCAAGCCCAAAGTCCAAGCCCTTGGCAATGAACTCCCACGGCCTCTCAACTTGGCCGGCCATAGAGTGAAGCCTTCAAAAGCCCAAACCCATACCATTTGATTTGGCTTGTATCCACAATTTTTCATATGAATAATCCTACAATTTCTGAAATTTTTCTCTCACCTTCTTTAACCATGGATTCTAGAAAAGAATGCATTCTAGTTCTACTTTCGGTTTTCATGGTCATAAAATATGGCATTGTGGGCATTTTGGCATTTGCAAACACTTGCAATATTTGAACAAAATGCCCAAATGATGATGATGGCAGTTTTTATTGTCCAAGGATGTAGGGTGAATTTTCAAAGGAAGTGTTGGCAAATTCCAAGATATGGAGTTTTTTTGGAACATACATTTATGGGGGCATTTTCAAATGGTGATTTTTAGAAGCGGATGAGGGTGAGTCCATCTACATTTCAATATCTATGTGTCCTTTTAGGGCCTGTTTTGAAGAAGACGGATACAAACCTTAGAGAAAATATTAATGTGGAGCGGAGGATTGCAATAACTCTTTCTCGATTAGGTATAGGTAATTCATTGCAAATGATTGGTGCTTTATTTGGCGTAGGATTGAGCACAACTTCTATCATTGTGAGGGATTGTTGTGAAGCTATTAGGATTCATTTGAGACCATTGGTTTTTAAAAAACTAAATCTTGCTTGGATGAAACAAATAGCCAAGGGGTTCAAAGCACTACATGGTAATCCGCTTATTCTAGGGGCAATAGATGGTAGCCACATTCCTATTATGGCACCATCTCATGACCATGTCGCATACTATTGTCGAAAATGATATTACTTATGTTTACTTCAATGAGTTGTAGATGCTGATTGCAAATTTTGGGACTATGATTTTGGATGGTCTGGACGGATTCATAATTGGGCCTTATTTCAGAAATTGGAAAGAAGACTATGAGAGGTGTGTTTTTACCTTACAAATTCATTGGTGATGCTGCGTATCCTATGAGACCTTGGTTTTACTCACCATTTAGGGGAGAAAGAGAAGGATTGTCTAGACAAAAAACACATTGGAATTTTATCCAATCAGGCACCTGTATGGTTGTGGAAAGGGCATTTGGAATTCTGAAAGGAAGATGGTGCATATTGTTGAAAAGAATTGACATGCCACTTTAAAATGTGCTTGACGTTGTTACGGCGTCTCTATGTCTCTACAATTTGTGCATTCTAGAGAAAGATGAATTTTCTATGGACTGGGCTAAAGAAGCAGAAAAAGAGCTGCAAGCTGAAACCAATATGTCATTAGGAAAATTGTAGGAAACCAATATGTTCCACTCTTTGGAAGCATCATTGCGGGAAATGAGGAAACTCCAAAAAAAATCCAGAAAGTGAAGAAACTGCATTCATAGAACTGGAAGAAGAAAAAGAAATTGAGAATGAAGAAAATACAGCATGTGAAGAAACAAAGGCAAAGCGACAAGAAAAAATGAGAAGCATGTTGGCAAATTCAACTCAAGTTCATCTATTGCTAGCCGAGACCTTTTATAAAGGTCATTTGGCTAGAAATTCAGACATTCAATTTGAAAATTATATGGAAGATGATGATGATTGTAGCGTAGATGAGGAGTAGCATACTTTAGAGCTTATTGATCAATCAATCAAATTGGTAATCTACTCTTTTTAGCAACTCGTTTGTTCTCTTAAAGTTTTTCATCAAACCTGTGCTAGTTTCTGCCATTTTCTCAAAAATATCAGTGGTTCTATCATGGAAGCTTTGTTTACCTTTTGATGATGATGGTGCAGAACTGGTTGTTGGAGATGGTGCACTGTCCATATCTGGGGCTGAATTGTCTTGACTTTGTACTTTATCCGTGGTTGTAGCTGAAACATGCTTCATGATTTGTCTGGCTTGGTGGTACCATTGATCTAGAGCATCATAAAATTTGTTCTCTTGCTGGTTATTGCCCGAAATGTCATTGGCCATTTTGTCTTCTTTGTAAGAATAAAAAATGGCCTTGAACTTCTTACGGCATGCCGCAGCACTGTGGTTGAATTTAGGTAGCATGACAAGCATTTTAGCATGAAGCCTCACCCAAGTATCAATTCCTACAAGCAAAACATTGAAAAATCATGAAGAAGGAGTCAAAAACGGCATTGAAAGAACAATTACTTGCTTTCACTGTGAAACAAAGACTATGGAAGATATAAATGAGAAATGAAGGAGTCATTCATCAAGGGAAGGAGGTAGGTGGAGGATTTGTCCATACCATGCAAAGTCTCTCCATTGAATGGTGGAGAGTAGGTTTCAAACCCCACCGGTGACACAACATTTGCACATGGGGGGAAAGGGGGGCCGTGGTGGCCAGGCACGCGGCAAAGGCAAAGGCCTTTAGGGCCCCAATTGGCCCCAATCCTCAATCCAAAATCTTTTGCAAAAAATTCAAATTAGGGTAAAAAATTTATACCTTGTTTTTTGCCGTTTCTAATAAATTCAAGCTCCATCTCCCCCTTCAACGCAATCAATTGAAGCACCTCTGAGTCCTCCCACATTCAATTTGCCTCTTTTCCTTCTCCTTCAATTTTCACTGCTGCCTTTTTTTCGGAGCTTCTTTTTTCTTCGAAACACTCTTTTGCTTAGGAGCAACTCTCTTTTTGGAAGACCCTATAATCTCACAATCACCTCCCTCCACAACCCTTTCTTCTATTCTTTCACCATTTCTCTCTTGACTCTCTTCTCTTCTCTTCTCTCTAACTTGAGCTAAAAAGGGTTGAAATGCTCCATAAGAAATTGGAGCCAAAAAAATTTCCAACCCCATCAAAGGTGGTTGGGTGCAAAAGAAAGGATTTTGAGAGAAATTGTCCATCTTCTCTACTTGCAAAAAAAATGAAAGAGCTAACAAAACAACAAAGAGCTGCAAAAAAATTGAGAGATCTCTATCAAGAAACACGAGAGAAAGAGAGCAAAGAAGAAGGCGCATCCTACTTGCTGCCTTGTAAAAACAGTCCGCCAAGATCTAACGGCTGAGATTTTTTCAGTTTTTTATATTTTTGAATTTTATTTTTTTTAAATTTGATAGCCTCTGGACTAGAGTTTGGGTTCCCATTTTTGCTCAACCCAAACTCAGGTCGGGAGTCCGTCACCATGTAGAAAATTTTCTGTCATATTGTCAGTTTTGAAGGCAACGGCCTTTGGACTGTGCCTCCTAGTGTGAAGGCTCAAGAGGCCAAATTCTTGGGTTTCTGAAATCTGATTGGTGAAAATCGACGGACTCTCGACCTTGTGCCGTAGTGTGAAGTGGTTCTTAGACCACTAACAATTCCAACTAGACTAACTGGCAATTCACCATTCCAATACACTTACCCCGACTTGGCACTATACATGCAAAAACCGCCCCACAAACAGTAAAATAACACATTAAATCACCAATTTGGACAACAAAACAAATAACCAAGTTTCCAACTAGACAATAAAAACCACCCAAACTAAACCAAAAATGTCAAAATGAAAGCTAACTTGCAATACATGTAGTTTAAGTTTTTGAAGAAACCTCCAATAAAAAGTTATGGACCGAAGTTGAATTCAAAGAAGGATATGTGAAATACATTTTCATACCCCCTCTCTTAACTTTGTTCATAACTTTTTATTTGAAGCTTCTAATCATAAACGGTTTCTTGAAGATGAAAGATAACTTTATTTCTCACATTTTCTTGGTTGTACAATTTTAATAAAGGTTTACGTATCATGCTTAAACAAGGTCTAAATTGCTACTAAGTGCACAATTAGCACTATAAAAGAACCAGTGTTTTAGGAGAAAATTTTTAGGTGACATCTAATGTAACAACCCATATTTTTATGCCAGCAATAATGTCCAAAATAACATTATGATGCTACATTGGAAGCCATTTTTGACATAGAAACACGGATTGTTACATTGGATGTTACCTAAAATTTGTCAACTTAAATACATGAAAACATGGATTTCTTATAGTGACTATTTTATTTTTGACATATCCCGTATAAATTGTTATATTTCCTACTCCTCATTTGCATAAAGTATTTGCCTTCAGTCCATATTTCAAACATAAATTGGAATAAAGATAAAAAATGAATATTTTAATAAATATAGAATCATTTATTACACATGATACATTTGGTTGAGATTAACCAGGATTGCAATGACATCATATTAGAAGCAAAATGCATGTGTTAAAATCCTTTGAATCCATGTCTTTTCCACCTCACCTGCTATTCCATGTCCACTTCACGTGAATTTCATAAATAAAAATCTCTGTATGAAATTCAAAAGAGACCCATTTATGTTTGCCTTTAACTTACAAAACATATTTTGTAATACTCAAAATTCTGCATTAGGCCATGTTAATTTAAACAATATTTGAGTGATTTTTTTGTAATGGTAGGGTGTTTTTTCCAAACTCAATTTTTTGTTAGAGTTGTATTTCTTATAAGGTGTTTTTCTTCTAGTGTTTTTTTCAACTACCTTTGTCATTGTGTTTCATTATCTTCAACTCACTACCATTGCATGATCTCAATACTTCTGCTTTGTCTTTGCATATTCCTTATTATTGTACATCTTTTAAATGTATATGGACCTTTTGTGGAAAAAAACAATTTTAGAGCATCTACCGAATTTCTTTAAATGTCACATTCTTTGGTCTTCCGAGCCTCCCTTCAATTAGAACAAGAAAATATTAAATTTGACGAATATAATAAAAAAAATTATGCACCATAGAAAAAATGACACTTGTAGTTGTCTCTATATAAAGATACTTTGAATTTGTAGTCAAATGTGTTGAACGTAGAATCAACCTTGAGAATATCCCTTGATATTTAAATTTTGAATTTGACCCAATCAAGGATAAATAGCCATCCAACTTGCCTACTAGTCACTTGGTTCCATTTTCCCGGAGACATTCTCAATATGAGCCATTTCATTTGCCACTCGCAAAAGTGGTTTACATCATATTATCCATTATCATTTGCTTGCATCCAAAAGATGTTTGTACGGATAGGGATGTTTCAAGAAAATATTATCTTAATATAGACAACCTTTGGGAAGGAGCGGACAAGGCAAAAGGTTTTAGAATGAAGGATTTTGAAGTTAAATGTAAATTTGACTTTCCAAAGTTGCAACTAATCTTATGGGATATGTTTCACTTTGTTACCTATGCAAATTTCAAAAGTTTGATACTTTCATGATCAATTTTCAACCTCCATGTTTTATATATTTAATACCTTTAATGATTAAATTGATTGAAAAATTGAATCCACGTGCCTATAATTATTCAAATAGTCTAGAATAGTTGAATTTAATCTATTGATTATTAAATTCTAGAAGATTTGTTGTTCTCTATTGAAAAAAATGAAATTTTGGTTAGGCTCCTACGATTTTAAATTTTGGTGTAATTATCTTAATCTTAACTCCTAGAGTCCCAATGTCCCCTCAAAGGACAAATAAAAGTTTGAGCAAGTTCCTAAGATATTAATTTTTGGCATTTTTTTTAACATTTAAAAAAATATAAAAACACATTAGCTTTTGGAAAATATAGTTTTCATTTCAATTATTTCTGGAACCATTTTTAGAATCATTTTTGGAATCATTTTTGGAATTTTTGCTTGCTAGGCAACAAAAGAAATCCTTAAAAGCTTGAAACAAATATTTTTTTAAGTAGATATTTATAGATTTATTTTTGTCTACATGGAAAGTTTTAATTCTTTCGATTTGAATTAATGATGTAATCAAGTTATGAAACTTTTTATTTGTAGGCAGTCATTATATCCTCTTTAAAAATTCATGTATTAGATTCGATTTTGAGATCAATTTTCAAATTTTCAAAAAAAAAGAGTTGTACAATGAAGTTTAGTATGCTTTCTAGAACAATTTTACTATTGAAATTAGTGTGTTTCAATTCCATCTCAGGATTACAATTTATTTTTCTTTAATTTTGTACAAATTTATACTTAACAATTTTCCTAAATATAAAAATCAAGTTTTTGTTTATGAGAAAAAAAATTCCTAGCCTTTCAACTCAATTATTAAAAATAAATAATTTTTAACTTCAAATCTGTAGTGCAAAAAATTTAAGCCAAAAATATTTGAAGGCTTACAATCTAGTCAAGCAAGGTGCAAAATAATCCATTTTCTATACTTTAAGCACAAATATCTTGCAAAGTTTATGAATTTTTTGAAATTTTTTAAGTTTCTAAAATTTCTACCACACATTTTTATAGGCTAGTCCAAAATCCTACAATAAAATTTGTAAAAAAAACAGTTTTATTTTGTTCTTTGCTATAAAAATGGTAGTTTTGAGTAAATTTTGATGAAAAAGGCCTTGGGACTCTAGTAGATATAGAGTCACTTTGAAATAAGTTTTGTAATGGATTCTCATGAAATTAATGACATATCAATTGACTTATATAAACCTCAATGTATGTTTGCAAAGAACACCAACTTTTTTTTGGAAATGTTTTATAAAATTGTCGTCGTCCTATGATATAACTTTTGAATTATGAACCCAATGCATGTTTTTTGTTTTTTATGTCCTCCACGTTTGTGCAAAGAGGCCTCCTTTGCAGGCGCACTTTTTAACATGGTTTAAAAGAATTGCACTTTTGAAAATAGTTTTGGCCTCATTGTTTTGGTCAAACCTCATCACCATGAAGTCTTCTAAAATGGAAATCTTTTACTTTTTAAAATTTCATCATAGTTGATTTATTATAAATTAAATCTTGAACCTATCCCTTTTCTACATACAATTCTATATCCGATAATATATCTCAGAAAATACTTACTTTGGTGTTTTAATTTGTAAAAAAGAGGTATTCTTTTTTCAAAGAAACTCAAAAATTTCCATTCGGAAAGACTTTATGATAATGAGATTTGACCAAAACAATGAGGTCAAAACCATTTCTAATGTTGAGAATTATGTGCACAAAAGATTCTTCTTTGCACAAACGTGGAGGACATAAAATAATGCTTTTCTAGATTTCCTTTAGTAGGATCATGTCTGCCCACTATAGAAATATAGCACGAAAATTTCAAATAAAAATCATTAATTTAAACTATTCAATATTATTCAAAATCCCTAAATCTGGAAGTGTGACATATTAACAAAATTGACTTTTAAATATGAAATGATTTTTTAAAATTTTCAAAACAACAACAACAATTACAATTAAGACATCTATAAACAAATTTTTTGTTTTGAACATTGGATTCATAATTCAAAAGTTATAGCGGAGAATAGTTGCAATTTTTTTAAATGTTGCAAAAACAGTATGATGTTTCTTGCAACGACCCTCTATAACTTTTTTTGAAATTTGAAAAATTTGTATTATAGAGATTTAAAAATTTACAATCCTCTTTCAAAAATATTTCAAATAGCTCTTCAGTTGAAATTAAAAATGAAATTAAATAAAAAATACATGAAAAAAATGTACAAAAGATGAATTTTCTTACACCTAGCCCTTAGATTATGTAATAATTATTTTTAGATTTAATTGTTTGAATATAGAATCAAAGAATAAAAAATCTTTTTTGAATTTTTTTTAACATTTCAAGTATATTAAAAGAAGATTAGAAAAATATTTAAATTTATGACTTGAATTTTTTTTTTAATTCTGTCAATTATAGATGAACAATTTTTTAGGACTAAATTACAAAAGTGAGAATGTTTTTTTACTACATTTACACATTTCAAAAAGTATGATAAGCCATAAAAAAATTTAGGATTTGTAAATTTTCTAAAGTTTGAAATGAGCATATTTGAGGGATAAATAGATACCAATACTAAAATATAGAATTCAAAAGAAAAAAAACATTTTATAATGTCCATAATTTGCAATGAAGTTTCAAATTATTAAAATTGTACAATTGTTAGTTTGTGACTACATTTTTGGAGTACTTGTAGTATGAAAACAACCAAGAAGCTATCTCCACTATTTTTGAAATAGAAATGAGGAATAATGATTTTTATTTTATTTTATTTTATATATTGGCATTTGATTCTTCTTTTATATGCTATGACTAAGAATATTCTGCTGAATTATAACCTACTTAGAGGACTCATTTCTTCTTAAACGAATAAATAATCTTATATAGATAAGTTGTCTTGATAAAAAAATTCCATTTATTATGTTGCCACATGACCATTGTAGCGGTGCTATAAATGAACTTAATTCTTAAAGTTCTTTCATATTTAGAGGCCCAAAACTACTTCAAAATAATCGTCTTCAAAGCAAGGTCAAAATCTTCATCCTTAATTATTTTTTAACACATTAAACTATAATATCCTTTAGTTAACTTGTTCATGTACATCGTCCTAGACTTTTAGAGTAAAATATACTCGTCTAATTGTAAGCTCAATGTGCCTAAATTTTAAAATGTAATTTTTCTAGTCCTTCCAAAAGGTAAAGTTTTGTCTTTAAGTATTTTGGGAAAAATACACTCGAAAATACACAAATATCCCATGATTTGTGCATTTAGTCAATATGTTGGAAAATGGGTTGAAAACATTAAATGCATCTTTTAAAAAAATTATGAAGTAGAAGGTGGTATTGAATGAAAGAAAAAACTAATATGCTAATAACTTTTACAAGAAATTAAAAATTGTTAATCCCAATGGTGAGAAGTAACAATTAATATAATTTCTAATAAATTTTCAAAAATAAAAAATGTATGTTTTGATGATATTGAAATCAAGAAAACAAATTGAAAACATATTATATGCCTCTATATAAATTGAATGCATTGTCCTTTTCAACAAATATTTCAACTGCAAGGGCATTAAGATATAACATCGGTTCATGTTGCAACCTATTCTCTCTCCACAATGGCTAATGAAATTCCATGCTCTCAATTTGAGAAAAATTCAAATATTATGAGAACCAATACCATTTGCATGTTTGTCAAATTGTGAATATTTTAAATTCTATAAATGTCATTTCGTTCAAATTTTGTGTACAATAATTTGAAACAATGTATACCAACATGCTAAGGCACAAAAAGTGTTTTTGGAGTTCTTAAAGAATTAAATAAATATAAAGTAATTCTAAATTATGGCATACAAAACCTAGTTTTAACATGACTAACTTTAAAATTAATTTTCTTTCTTATCATAACTAATTTTTTCTTAAAAATTCTATAGTAATGTGTTATATGTTACATACGACAAATTTTATATACTAATATCAACTTTTGGACTTTATCCGTTGATGCTAATGGTGTGGTTGTTTGAATAAAAAAATTTCAAATCCATACCTAATTTAATTTGTCATTGTATCAATGTATCCTTAAACATGCATCTCCAAAAAAGTTTTGAAAATTCCCTCTTTACAGATTTCAATGTTTGGATGATTATTTCCATATTTGTAAAATAGATATTTCTTCATTAGAATTAGATTTTTCTACCCGTTTTTTCTATTTGACACTTACATTGTAACTAATTTGTACATTTGAGCATAAGGGTAAAACTAATTTTCCAAAATCTAGTTAAAATCTAGAGAGATTAATTTGAAACTTTTTTAGAGATGCATATTGAAAGAAAGATGTGTCCAACTATACATGGATGTTTCCTACATATTTATTTAATCAAATTCAAAAATATTCATCACTGATGTTTTTCAATCAATTATCATATAAAATTATGAATGTCAAATAAAACAATTAATTCAAAATGGAATTTTGCTTTTCTAAAATTGAATTTGGTATGCTTGATTAGGATTGTTTCATAATTCATTGATGATTATACTAGACAAAAAATACCAATTGTATTCTATATTATGCAAATAACTTTGAATGGCACAATAGGAATTTTGTGAGATTTTAAAACCTGACTGTAGATACCTTTGTGCTCGAATGATAATGAGAACATTGTATAACTAGGCAATGGCCCTCCCCCATGCTTCGCATGTAAGGTAAGGTAGAAGGCCCAAAGAGCGCTCATCTAAGGGAAAATAGACCCTTGTGCAAAAATGGGTGGACCCAAAGTCTTTTTACATTTTTGTAGGAGAAAGAGAAATGAGGAACACAACAATGGCAATTTTCATTTTCATTTTCTAAGTTGGAATGAATAAGATATGATTTTTCCAAAGTCTGAGGTGCCTAGGTTCCTATTAATGCTCATAGGTGCAATCAAAACATGCATTTGAATGGAGCCAGTGAGTTTAAGAATGATCCACTATACATTTCCAATCAATTCACTCCCCATTGTAAATCAAAATTTATTGCAACCCCTAAACTCCCTAGGGTTTCCTCACATAGTTTCAAGTCCAATTCAAAGTGTTGTAACTTTTGCATCCAATGTCCAAATTCAATAAAACTTGTTGGAAAACTTGATTTCTCTCTTCTAGTTTGTGTGGTAAAATTTTCAGATGAAAACAAGATGTACTGATTTTTTGGAAGCCAATCAAAGTCCACAGGTTCAATTTGAGTCCACCAAACTGCATTTGCTAGCTGCAACTTTGGGGGATTGTATCTACTTCATCTAATGTTCATTTTTGATAAAAACTTGTTGTGTTATGTTCCCCTTGTAGTCTAGTTATTGTGGTAAAATTTCCATGTCAATCCACGTTGATTTGAATGTTTGGGAGCAATTCAAAGTTCAAAATCCAGACATTTTTGGATTATAGTGAACTTTGGCAGTTTGTTTCTTCTTCGTAGAATGTCCGTTTCCAATACATTATTTTGGAAAAGTTGCGCATACTAGTCTTGTTTGTGTGGTTAAAATTTCACATCAATCCAAGAAGTTATGAGTGACTGAAAAGCATTTTAGTAGAAGGAGGTTCAGCCTCAGATGTTTTTTTTGCAAGTTTTCTTGTTATTTTTTGACATTTCAATGCCATTTTGCAGACCTCACCAAATTCAGGACTTTATTATGAGAAAAACCGCATATGATGGTGAACCATGTCACCTGCTCAATAGCCTAAAACCCACACAAATGGGATGGCAGTTTCTCACCACACAAAGTCACTTCCATTTCTACATCCCTGTGCGCTGTGAGCTGTTTAAGGTATTTCTGTAGGGGCAGTTCTTAACGCCCGAACTATTTTCAAGCCTCCTCCTATACTACCGCATTCCTAGATGCATGGGAGGGCCTTATCCCTTAATTCAAGGATTAGGGGTTGGCTGAGGTTGTCTAGCTGATAATTTTGGTCCCTGTAGGAGTCCCCTTTTCCAGGATGCAAAAGGGACCCCTGCGTCCTCCATGTGATAAACAGTGTTGTGACTTGAGTGGCCATTGGAAGGCTAACGATCGCGACACTGGTCTGCGCAACTCAACTTGTGACTCAACTTGCAGGACTTTCCTCAAAGTCATTTTTAATTGCTCTTGGTATCCTGATCCTGAGGAAGAGAGAGCTCCACATGTAACTTACACAATTTTACGAGTCTCAGTGCCTGGGATCACGGAAGAGACTTGCTAAAGCCGTTTCATTTGGGTTTCAAGAGTTAGTGCTCTCTCTCACGCCAATCCTCACTCCCCTGCCCAGCTGGAAACGTACTCAAGACGCAAGAGACATTGATATCCAAAGGGGGGAATTGAAATGGATTTGAACATTTCATTGCTGGTGCACGAGAATTCGTAGTTGAATTCATTGCTGCAAGGAAACTCGCGATGGAGGTCGGACAGTGGGCAGCGATGGGCGTGGCGCTGGTAGCAGGGCTGGTGGGTTGGGTGTACTGGCGATGGGCTGCAGCGCTCAGCAACGCGCAGCAGAAGGTCACACCGCCGGTGCCGCCGGGCTGCTTCGGATGGCCCGTGGTCGGCGAGACGCTCACCTTAATGGCCGCCAATCGATCCAACAACTCGGGCCAGTTCTTCAGAACCCGGGTGGCCAAGTACGGGGAGGTGCGTTTCTGCTACCGGGTTGCCTTAGACTGCATATCACATGTATATGTAGGCTTGGTTTTTCAGATCAAATAAATCAATATAGAGTCTGCCGTACGTGGTTTCATGCATCAGGCCGGGACTCAAGAAAACAATCCGAGTAATGTAATGACTGTCAAAACTTGATGTCAAACCGACTGTGTTAGACTCTCGATCCCTTGAACAGTAATATTGAATGTACGAAAAACTGCGAGCATTTCAGTAATATATACACTTCTGCTGGTAGTAATTATGAAGATGCAAAATACATTGATCGGCGCCATTCTAGGCATCAAGCTCACCTTTGTCAGTCGTTAGAAAAGGAACGAGAGCACTCGCAAAGTAACCTATGTGCTTGGTATAAATCAGTTTCTATAAAGAGGGTCTGCTTTCTGTTTCCCAGATATAACCTCCGTGGTTGTCCAGATGTTGTTCAATCTAGCTCAATCAAGGGTCTCAATGTCTAATAGAAGAACACCATTACTCTAAAGCAACTTAACCCCATGTTTTGAAAATTAAGAGCCTCTACTTGTGAAGGTGTGCCTATCAAAAAGTGAGCTCTGTTGAGGTTATGTCGAGCAAATGATTCTGAAGAATCATGTTCACTTTTGTTGCACTATTGACTATTTATTGTAAACCTGACTTGACCTATTCCAGCAACCAGGCTGCTCTCACCGGTTACCTAGTCCATTTCGGTATTTGTAGACGCGCGTGCTCTGAGGACGAAGAATGCATAAGCTAGGAAATTGCATGACTGAAACTAAGGGTACTAACAAGAGCCTTTCGAATATTTTCTTGAATGACCTTGAATTGCACGGTACGGGTCTTTACTACACATTTGTTTGGGGAACCGACTGTGTCTTTAGGCGCGCCAGGTGGAAACAAGTTTCTGTTTTCAAATGACAACAAGTTGGTACAGAGCTCCTGGCCATCTACGGTTCAGAAGCTCCTTGGCAAGCACTCCGTAACTATTCAAGTTGGTGAAGTGCACAGGTGTGAATTTTCACATGAACGCATCTGAGTTTCTGCCAAGAAGAGTCTTCAAAAAAACTCTTCAAAAATTGCACTTCTCCCACGGCACCCCAATGCTAGCTGTTTCATGATACTGTTCTATTCTGCTGGGTTGCTGTAGGGCTTTACGACGGATCTTCACAACTTTTTTCAATCCGGAGGGGCTTGAGAGCTTTGTGCCGAGATTCGACGCGATCGCTCGAGACCACATTACGAAGTATTGGGATGGGAAGGAGAGCATTCTGGGCGTGCCCACCATGAAGGAATTCACCTTCGCCGTGGCAGCGGATTTGTTCGCGAGTTTGGCAGACCATGACGCGCGGTTCCGTCCTCTGGAAGCTGCTGTGGAGGATTTACTGGGCGGCCTTTTTCAGCTCCCTATCAACTTGCCAGGAACGGCATATCGCAAGGGCTGTCTCGGACGGCAATCCATGCTTCGGATCATACAAACCCTGATTGCGGAGAGAAAGCAGGTGAAATGGAGAGGAGACTCATATCACATATATTCCAGAGTATTCCAGAGTATTCCAGAATATGTACGGAGCATAATAATTTAACAATTTGAACGCGGGTGCTGTGGGACTCATTCATGTCTGCAGGAACTGGCAGAGGGGACGGCGTCCTCGAGGAAAGATCTGCTGGCGATGCTGCTCACGGTTCCCAGCGAGGACGGCGTGGCGATGGCGGACGAGGTCATCCAGGACAACATCATCACGCTGCTGTTCGCCGGTCACGACACCACCAGCATCACTCTGGCTTTGGTGCTCAAGTATCTGCATCTCAATCCCCACTGCCTGAGCAAGCTCATCCAAGGTGCCTGCAGCCCTGCTCTTCAATTTCTCTCTACTGTTCTCCTTCTTCATGATTGTTTCTGATGAATTCAATTCGTACTCACCCTCTTTTGGATTAGTTACAATTGGGTCAACTTCCCAGTACTTCCGGAATTCTGTAAGTTACGTAGGCCATCCTCAATGCAACCTTGTATAATTGACCTTTACAGCAAACCAGAGGAGAAAAGTCTATCACAAAACTAGCAAAACTAGCCGCGAATGTCCACCACTAATTTGCTGTAGAGGCCAACACCAGAGGGGTTGCATTGAGGACCGTCGCCCTTAGAGATTGCCTCCTTTAGATTTCGTATGACGAGGATGAAAGATCTGGAGCTCCCCAATATTCTGGTGGAGGAATTGAGGATACTTACAAGTTCATTGAGATGGTGGTGTTCATTCGTTTGGCAGAACAACGAGAAATTGCCGAGGAAAAGAAGGGTGCACCTCTGGACTGGCAAGACACCAGGAGAATGAAGTACACATGGCAAGTGGTGCAGGAGACTTTGAGGCTCCAGCCCCCCGCCGTTGTGGGTTTCAAGGCAGCTCTTCAAGACTTCCAGTACGCCGGATACAGTATTCTCAAAGGGTGGAAGGTGAGTTGCCCTTTACCTTGCTCAAGTGCTCTCACTGCATGCTTTTGTTCACCGAGGAAGCCATCATGTCTGCGTGCTACATTAGCAGAAAATTTTGGTATGCTTCGTCGATCACTTCCATACACGGAACCCTTCAAGGTCTGTGAAGTCCAGTTGTGGTCTAAATGGTGTTTTTTGTGTATTTGACATGAAATGTGCATGAATTCATGTATATAGCAGTGCCAAGTTTTGTTTTTTCTGAGATAGATTCAATGACTCATGGCACTCCCAATTTGGATCATTATTGCACCTCTTGCATGTTTGAGAAGCTACAAACTAAAATGGTCACATATTCTACTTATATGGTTTGTATTCAAACCACATTATTAGGTCCAATAGTCAAAATGACATCCAAATGAAAAATGCTAATTGTTGCATTATCAATCGAATGGCATACATTGTGCCATGAGTTAATACATATTTTGTATTCTAAGAGTTGAACATGATACTGTTCTGTACATACGTTTCTCACAACCCTTTAAGGGTTAGATAGATCAAGCTTCAGAGTCTCTGCTAGGAAGGCATTTTTTGTCGCATGGTGCATTTGTCATCATGAAAACCCCAAATTCTCCAAGCGTTGTGTGATCATAGAGACCCCAAACAAATTCGGAACTTTTGTGAGTCTTTAAACTCAAAGTTTTTAACAAAGGATTGTGTGACAGTAAATTGAGGAAACTAAGTGCCCTGGGAGCGAATTGTCTGTAGAATTTCTTCTAATGCAACCCCTCTTATGAAGGCCTCTTTTAAAGTACTAAGTTTTGAGGCAATCTAATAACCCCCAATCTCCATGTGAGTCTTTTGATCAACTTACCGAGAAGTACTAATCCATGATATGTTTGGGATTCAAGAAAACCACGTGATTTCATTTATGTCTTGCTGTTTTGTACGCAATGAGGTTCTCCAGCCTCCTAACTCCCAAAGGTTCTACAATCCCCTAATTAATTTGATGCAATATTGAACGTTGCGCAGCTTGTCTGGGCTGTGGATCGCTCTCACTACAACCCTGCCTATTTCCCTGACCCGGAGAAGTTCGACCCGTCCCGCTTCGCAGGGTCCGGACCTCCACCGTTCGTGTGGATTCCGTTCGGGGGCGGCCCGCGCATTTGCTTAGGCAACGAGTTCGCTCGCACGGAGATGGTGGTGTTCTTGCACCACATTGCTCTCCAGTGCAAGTGGGAGATGGTGGATCCGCAGGAGCCCATCAGCATCAACCCCATGCCCGCTTTCAAGCACGGCCTGCAGTTGAACATCTCGAAAGAATGCCAGAAGCAAGGCAACTGAGACTTGGATTGTAATTATTTCCGGTGGAGAAGACCATTTGCATCACTTGTAAGCAGTGGAACATATGTAGGAATCTGTGTGATCTCTGTTAATCTAGGATAGCATTTAATTTGCATCACTTGTAAGCTAAACTAGCAGTCGAGCATAATTATGTAAAGAGTGTGATGTCTGAATCTACATAGCCACAAAATAAGAGACAAGCTAACAATGTGGAGCCCATGCACACAAAACATGCACATTGCTCTGCTCGACTGCTTGAGTGCATACTGTATTTTGGGTACTGTACTTCCCCCGTCAGTTCTGTGTAAAACCGGCTCGAGCATCCACAGGCTTGCCTTGGAACACGTCTTCAACGACGGAATGATTTTACTGATAAGGATGACAAATGAAAAATGAGTCGTCATCAGTTAACCCATAAACGTCCAGCGGACGTTTTGCGGCAGATGAACAACAAGAGAATCTCCTGTGTAGGACAGAAGTGCAACTATTCATCCTCCAAATTTTGTGGGAAAAGGGAAGATCATCTACAGTAGTTTGACTTCCAGTGAGGGCTTTTGCATTATTTTAATCAAACAACATGGTGTCAAAACAGATGATTTCCACAGTTATGAGCTCCTCGTTTAAGGATTAAGGTACCTCCTACAATTTTTTCCTCTACCATACCACTTTAGTTGCGCAAGATAAAATTTGATGTCTTAGGGCTTCTTCACACTACGGCAAAGGATTGAGAGGTTGTTGATTTCTACCAATCAAATTGCAGGAATCCAAGAATTCTTGAAATTTTGGCTTCTCGATCCTACACACCAAACGACACATTTGAGAGGCCGTCACCCTCTATACTGACAATTCTAGTAGAAAATTAACTACATGTTGACGGACTCTCAACCATAGTTTGGATCTACCAAAAATGGAGGCCTAAACTATGATTGAGAGTCCATCAAATTTTTACCTAACAAATCAGATTTGTTCTCTCTTCTCTCACATTATTAGTTATTTGTTATTTGTTTTTGCCAGAACATTGCGTCTAGCTTATGACAAAGCATATATTCTTGAAATGCTATTGAACTTCTATGTACACCAAAATAGAAATTCTTATTATAATTATTTTTAAAACAAGCAAAATAAGATTGAACTTGTGACAATGGATGTCAATTAAATTACAATTGGAACTGATTAAACTCCCACAAATCCCACCCATAATTGCACTAAAAAGATTTTAGAAATTATGCTTGTTACATGTTAAATAGCTATTGAGCCACCAATTTCCCACTGTTGCCAAGCTCTTTTATGAAGCAAGCATGGCATATACTATGACAAAGCAAAATATTGCTCAACAAACACCCAGACACAATCTTAATTGTGGATGTTTAGTAAATGCTTCATTACAAGATTAAGCTAGCTGACGCTTTAGGTGTTAGTAACTTAACAACAAAATTCTACAACTACTAAAAACTACTATGCCTTAAATAGATTGTGCGGTACTTAAAACTACACTCCAACAGAAGCTACATACTTGTGTACTATTGGAACTAAGCCACAACCTTGACAATTTTGACCTGAATAGTCAAACAGGCAAAAATACACTTTGTGTAGCGAAGGGCCTTACTATCAATAGTTTCCTCATACCATAGCTCTGTCCGAGTAAACTGCCCAAGGTGCGTATTAATGTGCTCAATACAATTTTGAGTTGCTACTGAGATATTGAGATTACAGTGAAGATGGTATCTTCAAGTTCACAACGTCTTGCTTACAACTAGGTTGACATATGAGAATTGTTTGCTAATGTTGCATTTTACATTATATGAATTTTTCTCTTCTAGTGAAGGCAATAACAAGCATAATGCATTAGAAAGAATTTGGGGCCAAGGGAGGGCCGTGAGTTCCCATGAGTTCTCCACAAGTTCTGCGCAGTTCCTGACTGCTGAAACTGCGCCACTGCAGCAGGGTGACATGGCCGAACTTCGGCCACATCAGATTTTCAAAAATAAAAAAATAAAAAAATAAAAAAATAAAAAATAAAATATTTTTTTTCTTAAAATGAAATTTGGATGAGAATTTTTTTTTTTTTTTTAATATATTTTTCTGACAGCCCATACCACTGTTCACAGCATGGGGACAGATTGGGGAACGGGCCTAAAACGACCCTCCCTTGGCCCCAAATCCCTTCTAATGGGACTATAGACACCTATTATTTCCTCACTAACACTCCAACTCGTTGTTTTATTGTAAGATGGGCACAAGTGAGGTCTATTATCTCTTGGAGCAATTTTCGACAAAGCTTCAAGAATTTCTTACACCTATACTCTCATGCTTATTGTTTTTTGCTACTTTCCAGTGTTTTGAAACTTATACAACTTGTACAGAGAGTAATTGAAAAGCTTAGGGACAAACACCAGAGCTCATGACCTTGAGTAGGAGTCTTACAGATATGATTTGATTATAGACACAAATAGTATACTACAAGTTTGATTATGGATTATCTTGAGTTTAGATGTGTATGAGCTCGTCTCAATAGTGTTACAATAAAAAAGTATCTAGTATGGATCAGATTGATGTCTAATACGGGATGTTCCAGATAAGTTTGTTCTTTGTTATTTGGATAGAAGTCAAACAATAAGGATAGAATTCAAACAATATGGGTTTGGACTTTAGAGACTTCACACTATGGCTCTCCAAGTTGAGAGGTTGTGCCCAAACTTTGGGTGAGAGTCCAAAGAAATGCCTTTTAAAGAGCCCATTTTATTAGACTTTTGACTATAGTGTAAAGTACCCTTTAGAAAATTTAGAAAATTTCATTGCTCTAACAATGAAATTTAGTGTTGTAGAGTTTGTAAGATGCCTATAACGTCCTACATGAATAAGTTATGAAATTTGAAACTAATGCGTACAAGAACTTGACACTAGGCTTTCCTTGACTCTTTGTTGTGATTGTATACATCTTGTGTCTTTGATATCTAAGGTTTGGTGTTGATTTTTGGTCCAAATGTTGTTGTTGCATTTTGGACAATGAAAATTATGAATGTGCACACCATATTTGCGTTTGCGTCTCTAATTGTCTTATGGAATGCATTGCTATCAATTGTTCTAGAATTTAAGTCATTGGCCTGTACCTTTGAAAACAAAGCAGGCCACAATCTACCATGCACTCCAAAGCTTGGGCCTCCCAAATTGTGAAAACAAAGCAGGCCATAGTCTTCCATGCATTCCAAAGCTTGGGCCTTCCAAATTGCTAACCAATCCAACAATGTGATTTAAGTGCACATAACATTATTAAGTGCTCAATGAAATGGAGTTGCTTTTGGATTTCAAGAATTGTAAGCAAACTATTTTGCAACTATTTGATTACTTAGGAGAATCATCATTGGATTATGTTGCATGTCAATTTTTGGCATTGCGTGTAAGGGAATTACACCTAGTTGCACCTTGTTTCTAAATTAAAATTTACACATTGTTGATTAAAATATACAACCTCTATTCATGAGAATTTAGGATCAATTTTGGATGCACTTTTTTTTAAGCACTTTAAAAATTCATAGTTTATTTACACAATGTTTAAAAAATGCAAGCTCAGAGAATCTAGAATCTCCTTTTAATACCTAACAAGATCCAACAAATAATAAAACACTATAGTAATTGAAACCATAAATGAAATAATTATTTGATCATTTTAAATGCAATTATCTTTATTTGTTTAACCTACAATATCTATGTAATTCATCCAAATGATTTTTTGACTAATGTTAAAAAATTGATAAAGTGTTCTGCCTCTAAAAATGACAATGAACTTTGGAACCTTTCAGCTTATATTACAAATGTTTGCATCTATCCAAATCATTTCAACTTTCTTAGCTTCCTAATTTACAAACACTGCAATCAACTTTAGATTCAATGAAAACATCTTATCATTTAATGCAATAATCAATTCATTTGACCCAATGATGATTTTATGTTCATCTAGGAAAATACAATTTTTTATCTGAGAGAAGGTTGAACTGTGGCTTTGCTCCTCTTAGATACAATACTTAACAAGTACAATCATTTGTAGAAAGACCATGCCACTTCCCTACAATGACATGTTGATTACATATTGATATCAAGATCAACTACAATTCTTTAGGACTTTTCTAAAATATATATTTATAATCTATCAAATATTTGGTAGATAATGGGTTTGTCCTACACATAACAAGTTTTAGGACTAGTAGACTACTCATCAAGGATTCCTATTATGTGAACCTAGAAGTATGAGCATATGAGCCTAGAAGACTATACACCTATATTATAGAAACCTTCTATGATTATACTATAGCTATGATGTAGGTACCTATATTATAGGTGTTTACATTATAAGCACCTTCAATGCTTGCAGTATATCTACTTATATATATATGCTAAAAGCTCCCATGCTCCCATACTAGCACCATTGACTATTCATTTTTGTATAAATTGTCAAAGGATTGTTGTATTGCATAATTATTAACAAGGGACTTGGTATAACATGTTGAAACACAACAAGGTGAGGCTATGTTGAGGGCTATTTGTAAAAACTCTAATGAATGATAGAGCCCTAAAGGCTTGGTGGTTGGTAGAGAAGGCATTATTACAGTGGTGATGGTACATACATCCTCCATGTCTTGTATTTGTTGCAATATTCCATTCACTTGGCTTATAGATGATCGAGCTTTTGGATTGGGAATGCAACACAAAAGCCCCAAATGAAAAAGATTCACAATTTGATTGATTTATAAACTTCAAAGTCAATATCTACAACTCTTGAGATTGTGTTTATTGTATTTATGGATTCATCATTTTGAAGAAATATTGATATTAATGGTTCAAGAATTTGAAGCGGTCTTGGATCTACTAAAATGTACCCTAGTTTTATGAGCTCACCAAACAAAGTATAATAATAGAATATAACAATACAAGATCCTTAGATTCCACAGCTTGCATATATCTAAAGGATGCCTTCCACACTTACATCACTTCAAGCACCAAAATACCTAAGCTATAAACATTTGTTACCTTGGTTGTTATGCTAGTATAGGACATTTCAAGAGTCATGTAGCTAAGAGTTTCTACAGCAAAGGTTGATTTGTTTAACTCATGGTCATCCATCAAGTAGGTGTGAATCCCCATTTTGTCACTTGGGACTTATGATTTATTTTTTTAGATTTCTTGCAGTTTTGAGTGTAGTTTTTATATACAAAAAGTTCCCAAAAGAGTATTAAATCAAAATAAGTATGTCACATGCCAATATAGTATTTGGTCCTAAATAGAGTGTTTGCCCTCAATTACATACAAATCCCGCATGTAAATAGGGTAGAAACCCACAAATTGTATATAATAAGCATGTTAAGTAGAAATTGCCCAAATTGTCTAAACCTGCTGTGTATGTGAACCATACTGACTAAATTGGTTCAAAAAAACTATTTGAAAATCCTAAAAGTTGTTTCATGAAAAGATGTTTCAGTTTCTCCATTACATTGACGAAATAGTAGAAACTCCAATAATTAACCTATAAGTGAAGAAAACTCAAGATGGACCAGTGGAGGGCATCTAAGATTCAAGTACGGTGATTCTAGATGGAAATCATGCTAGGAGTGCAACGACACAATCGGTTTGCCAAGATTCTTTTTCATATGGAAGATTTTTTATTCACCAAAATTTAAAGGAGGTAGCAAGATTTGATTTCTCTTTTTCAAATGTGCAAAGTAAAATATGAGCTTGCATATCTTTTGTGAAATTTCATAAGAGGTTCCACAAAAAAATTTGGAATTTTTGATAGTCATAAGATATTCTTCCGGATGGTCAATCTCAAAATTTTACAATGGAAAATTTGTAGGAATTATTTGAAGTGCGATAAAATCTCACTAAAATTTAGCATAGCTTCTTTTGTATTAATAAAACGCTCCAACAAGTTTCACAACATTTCAATAATCAAAAGTACCCAAACTAGCAAGATTCTTCAAAATCGACAAAATTGAAGGAAGTTCGGGGAGTTGACCATCATTCTGGAGACATACAAAATCGGAGTGAGGTTGAAGAGGGGTCTTTTCTTACTCTATTAAACCTAATAAAGAACCTAGGCTAGTTACTTTTTTCAAAAAAGGTTAACTCAAAAAGTTGGATTTTAATCCTTTTTTGGTTTTTGATTGGTGCTAGATTTTTTTGCATATTGGGTGTAGAAAAAAGGAATGTAAGGCTTCTATTGACTAAAAATGTCCATTTAGAAGGCCATTTTCAGTCAACAGAAGCCAATGGCGCAATTCATTTGTAATTTGGAGTTAATCTCCAAAAGTTATAATTTGGACCACCATTTAAAGTAAAAAATAAGAAGGTTAAGTTGAAAATGGGTGTCCTTGGAAGATTATACATAAGAGAAAATCTGGACTTTCCAGAAGGCCGTTTGACTTTCTAAAACTGTGCAAATCCAAAGGAATAAAAGTATTTTTTGTTTTTTGTTTTTTCCTTTTTTTTAATTAATTCATTTTTTAAATTTTCTTTAAAAATCCCCAGTCTTGCATGGCACACAGGTTGAAACTATGAAATAAATAAAAAACTATTTTTTTTTATTTTTTAAATATTTTTTTTTGTAATTGCACAATTCCTGAATGTCAAACGGCCTTCTAGAGAGTCCAGATTTTCTCTAATGTAAGGGCACTCCTTCTCCTCTCAAAATACCCCTTGTAGCCAAGTTTTTGGCATTCTATACACATTGGTCCATTTAGTTGAAGTGTTTGGCCATTTTGAGCCAAAGTTGGAGCATTTCAAACTCCTTTCGTTGGTGTTTTTGCATGCTTTGAAGGACTTTGGGATCACTTCAAATCTTACTAATTTTTGTTGGTCTTGTTGTACCTTGTTTTTTAACTTATTGGAGTTATTTGAAGTTTATTTTTTATTTTTTTATACTTGTACTAATCCTAGAGTTCACCCCCACCGTACCTTGGCGATGTTGTTTTGGAAGGCCTCTAGTGCATGTTTTTTGTGAAGTTTGTGATACTAACTCCTTTGTGCACTAAGGTAACTTTGCCTATGACAGGCCAACTTTGGACCAGCCTAATGCAGGCAAAAAATTTCATGAGCAGTACATGTGTGTTGTGAAATGTACTGCTCATGAAATTTTTTGCCTGCATTAGGTTGGTCCAAAACTCTGCCTATCATAGGCAGAGTTACCTTAACTTGTGTGTAGAAGTTTAGTTTTTTCTTTGTATTAACACCTTGTATTAACTTGTGTGTGAAAGTTTAGTGTTGTACTAACACCTTGTACTAACTAGTGTTGCCATATTCATTGGTGTTTTGTATTGATAATTGTCTTGTTGACTTGTTGTATTGTTTTAAGTCTTATTTGGGACGGCGAAGCTTTGACTTCAAGGTCCTTGAAATCCCTAGTTATTTTAAAGAAGTAGATTTTAAGATGGTGAAGCTTTGAATATAGAACCTAAAGAAAGTCTTAGAATTTCTCCAAAAATCCCATGATAGACAACGAAGCTTTGGCTTAGAGAGGTTTGAAGAAAATTCCATAAAAAAATAGAAAGTTTGGTTTATAGAAGAATTCACTGTTAGATGACTAAGTTTAGTTTTCAAAAGATTATTTTTGGAATACCAAGTTTAGCCTCCAAAAGATTTAGTGAGCAAAATTATCAAGTAGCTTAATAAAATTAACTCCTAGCTTTTCATGCCCCATGCTATAGAAGTTTAAAAATTAGACATCTAAGAACTCATTCTTGTTGTTCCAAAAAAAATAAAATTTGTTAACTTAAAGGTCATGATAAATCCTATTAAAAAATAATTTTAAAGGATCAAATTTCCAAGCATTTAGAACCAAGTTAGAAAGCCGAAGGTTAGAAGGCGAGGAAGATCAAAAGATAAAGATTAGAAGAGGAGGATCGGGAGGCTAAGGCAATACCCTAGCAACAACCTCCCCCTCCAATTGCTACGTCACCAGCCTATAAGGTTCGGCTAGCAGGGGTCCTGCAAACCCGGTGTCGCCACATGGCCGTCTAAGGGGGAGGGGTGACAGTGGACAAGTAAGTCGATTTGTTGATTGGTTCCTTTTTATTCCTTAAACATTGTAGTTGTTGTGATACACACAACTCCCTTAACTATTACAAAGCAAGAATGCTTTTGATCTATAGCTTTCATATTTATTGTAAGAAGATGTGTTTGAGGAGGTTTGTCATTTTTTTACAGACCATTATTTTTGGAATGGGAGAATTACATCTCGACATATATGTTGAACGCATTCGCTGAAAATACAAAGTTTTTGACCCCTATTTCATGCCTTCAATGCACCCTCTCCTGCATTGCCTTTAAAACTTGTTGGCAATGCCACCAAGGCTCATGAGTGTTTGGTTGTGATTTTAAATCATAAAGTTGATAGCCGCCCACTCTATTGCAATGCATCTATGAGAGGAACTTTTTAGGTAGTTTAGTGTTTCGAAGAAGATATCAATTTACTCACTTCTTTGTAGGTAGTTGTCGTAGTGGGAAAGCCACAAGCGAACTTTAGGAAGACCACAACCTAGTGTGCAAATTAAAGTTCGATTATCTCCATTAGCAGCAAAGTGGTGGACAGGGACAATTTGGTCATATTACCTGGTGTATAAGGAAACTTTTTATTTTGACTTTGATTACTTTGATTGTCTTTGTTGTGTAGATTTCTTTGTTTTATAATAGTGGTACAGTGACTCACAAAAGTACTTGGCCATTACCTTTGACTGTGAAAATATGACAAAAGCTTTTGGATTAGTAAAAAATAGTATTCAAGATTCATCATAGATATTACACATGCTGTCAAAAACATGTTATGAAAAAATGGTGAAAAGAAAGTTGAAATGGTAAAAATAATTTGAAAGAAGTATGCAAAAAGCATGGCCAAGAACATATGTTGATTAAGTAGGAAATCATGATAACACAAAGAAAATTCAAAACTCAAAACTCAAAAGTAACAACTGCTACATATGTACAACAACTACAAGTCTACCAACATGCATATCCACCCTTAGCTGCAAGAAGATCAACCATCTTAGTTGGCACTGTACAGATGAGCTTCTATACAAATTCTACTTCAATGCTTTGCCAAACAACCTAGATCTTCTCCCACAAATCATCTCTACTTCTAGGTGAATCACCAAACAACCTTTAACGTCTATCTACTTCATTCCACAAGTGTTCGATAGGATTTAAGTCAGGAGATTGTGGTGGCCACTCCATCATAGAGAAATCTTGTTGACCTAACCATCGTTGTAGAAGACCAAATAAGGTCATATTCGTAATATTGAGACTTTTCGCAGATTTTGAGATAGAATGCTAGATATTGAAAATTTCATTTAAGAAAATAGTAATTGAAACCAAAAATAAATAATGCTAAAATAGTGATTCTATAATGAAATTCTAAAAGTTGGTGTTGTTACCTATTTATAAAAAAATACTAGTAAAGAGATGAAGCGGTTTATCTTTAAGTCAAAGATAAAAATGAAATGGTGAAAAGTCTCAATATAATGAATATGACCATAAATGTATGTTTTGGGTCATTATCATGCTAGAAAATGACTTCTACCTCATCAAGACCTTGTCTCTCAATAGTACCCTACAACTGCAAATTTAAAATGTCAAGATAAACTTGCAAATTCATAATGCCATCAATGCAATAAAGGTTTCCTACACCTGCCCAACTCATGCATCCCCATACCATAATGCTAGTACCACTACCATGTTTAACTGTATGTTGCACATGGCAATCACAAAGAGGCTATGTAGGATTTTTCCAACACCATTGACGACCATCTGAACCAAAAACATTGAACTTGGATTCATCTGACCAAATGACATGACTTCAATTTTCTACATCGCAGTCCTATGAAGCCTTTGCCCACTGTAAACGCTTCTGCCTATACCTCTTTGTCAACAATGGTTTCTTCCTCTTTACTCTAGCCCCAAGCCCTTGCCTCCAAAAACTTCGACAGACAGTCTCATTACATAGACGAAGACCCTAAGCTCTCAAACTACGTCCTTCAACCGCCGCAGTGCCTAATTTCGGTTGATAGAGATTCCTCACAGTCCTCTCATTCCAAATACTCAGAAGACGTGGTCTCCTTGATCTAGGACAATCAAACACTTCTCCATCTTCTCTGAACCGAGCTAAAATGTGATCAATTTTGCTACGGGGAATGTTAAGATGGTTGGCTATGAAACGTTATGAAAATCCTTGCTCACTCAATGCTCATGAAAATTTGTTTTCTTCATTGTAACTACTAGAAATGTGAAGAGTCTCAACTTAAGACTTTTGGAAGCTCTCAAAGATCTCTACTCACAACAGAAACACAAGTAGAAGAAGAAGTCACTATAATCAACATATGTAGTTGACCACCTTTGAGATAAATTGAACCACTCCCATAAAAATGTGCCACTTGGATTATCCAAAGGAAGCCACTTAATTGCATTAAATGATGTTGATTAATCCTAATTAATTTGGGAGGCGGATTCATTAAACTCTCTCCACAATTTCATGCCAAATGGATTTACAAATAGCGGCCAAGTACTTTTGTGAGTCACTATATGTTGACATTTTGATAGTTACATTGAATCCCTACTAGAAGCAAGTGAGAAGAAATTTGAGTTCAAGAATATGATGGTTAGGCAAGTTGTCCTTTCTCAATTTATTGCAACTATAAAAAAAAAGCTTTGTTGAACCTAGAAACTTGTATGTCCAACCTTCTCTTTTATTATTTATGAGTGGGATTATTCAGTGCTCATTACCTAAGTAGGAATCTCAGGTAATAGGGACGGTGGGTATTATGCTATCATGTGGGTGTTATGCTATTATGACATTGCCTTTGACCACTTGTTTGGTGAATTATTTGACAAAAGACTTGGTCAAAGGCAATATCATATTCATCATCCATTTCCTTGCTGTAGTTTGGACTTCACACTAGAAGAAATCCACCTTTTTTGTGACATAAGACAAAAACGTGGCATACTCTTGTAGACAAGAAAATGTCCAAGACAAAAAGTCAGCAAGGTTCAAAATAGTGGTGGATGAAGCAAATAGTGTGTGCATGTCAATGGAAAAACAACTTCATGTTGAAGCTGACAACAACTTTGTTTGCGACATCGGACTTAACACAATCATATTTTCTGCAACATCAAAAAAATGCGGGTAATTTTTTTGAAGTTACTAGGGAGTGAGGTAAAATGCTAAGCCATTTTGAAAATGATAGAGAAAGGGCAACTCCTTCAAAATCTTACGAAAAACCCTTCTATGGATGCTTCATTAAGCAACTATTTACTACTTTTTAGTTAGGACTTACAATGAAGTACAAAATTTGTTGGCATGCCCTCTACAAATAGTAGTTTTTGTTTGGGCACACATTAAGATTGTAAATAAGGTAGCCTTTAACCTTGGAGCATTGGGACTCATTGGAGAAGTGCCAGGAGGATTGCCAGGAGGATTGCGAAGTGTGTAATTTTGGGGGAGGAATTATTTGAAGCTGCTTGTGACGATGCGAGAAGCAGCCGCGGGATCTGGAGGATTGCACCGCATTTTACTGGGAAGTGAACTAGAATTGAGTGAAATGGTTGCGGATGCACAGATCGTGAGCTTTGATTGCAAGAAATAGGGGTGTTGACCTGGACAGGCAGGTGGTGAGTTGAAGAAAGAATATGTCGTCATGTCTAGAGAAATGCACGGAAAAATATGACGAAAAAAAACTTGGCATAGACTAAGAAATCATGATTGGGATTTATCATTCTTTAGTTCAAGTTCTCGCATGTTTGCAATTCAGAGGACCTTGCAATGCGAAGAACTCAGGCAAGGCGGAAACGGAGATTGTTTTTGCACGAAGCAGACCAGACCGGAGTACAGCCTGCTTCCGGATTTATTACAATTTCACGCTTGTGTGCCTCGTGACAGGTGGTCGTGGTTGGGTCCACAGGAGTACGAGTATATTGGTCAAGTGTGCGTCATGCATGACAGGCCTTCCATTTCAGCTGGAAAAAAAAATGCTTTCTTATCATTCATGGGCACATGGCGTAGTACGAAACCTACTCTTCATTATAGACAACGTAGAATAGAGTGGTCGTCTAAGAATATACTAAAACTCGTGGTCCATTTTCTAATGAATAAATGTTTCGTCCTTTTCTCCTGCCCCACGCAAAATCTTGCACCACTTTTTTGAGTGCCCAGCACTTTCCTCACTATGGTCAACTGCAAATTTTCTCCCAAACTCGGCATGTTTCAATTCACCGATTTTTAGCTATCAGATGCAGTCAAGAATGCCAGTGCTGTCACCGTGAATGCACAGAGAACTCATTCCTGCTCTCTCAGAAAAAAGGATGGATGAAAATTAGGCGCCCTCCGTTTCTGGACATCAGAGCGCTCCAGGGATAAGAAGGTTGTAAGGTAGGAGGCTCATAAAACGTGCACTTAAGAAAAACGAGACGTTGTGACCCACTGTGTACAGCCTAACATGCTGAAATTTTTTCTGCAGATGCAAATGTTGGAAAAGAGTGACTTCTAATTTTAAAGACAATTAAACAACAAATTTACAAGCGGTTCAGGCGTAGGTCATCAATCTTGGTCATAGCCACAGCATTCATGAATCCAAACATGCCTAAAAATGGAACAAGAAAGTCCGAAAATTGAGCGACTAGGTGCTTTTAATGTTCCCCGCACTCTCGAAAGTGACCACTGAAGGTCTGGAAAGCACCCAATGTCACAAAAGAAACTCACAAAGCACATTCATTTAATTCTGAGGTCATTGTAAATGAGTATTTTGCCTACGTACGTCAGTCTAACGTCAGTCTAGAAGTATTTTATTCGGACTGAATTCAAAACTCTAATACAACCCAAGTTTGTTCATCACATTCTCAAGGTTGAAGTCCTGCAAGTCTTAAAATGAAACAGTCGTTCCATTGCGTGGCTACAAAAAGGATCATGAACTTGCAACATGCTGTGCATGCTTATTGACCTTCTTATAGGGTCGATTCAAAATGACCCTACAGAATTCGAACCTCCTACCTTACTTCACGTTACCTAGTCCATTTGCAGATATTTTTTTAATTTATTTCGGTTTGCCAACGCCAGTCGTTCAAGAAGTTTGGGGTTTACATAAAGTTAACTCCCTGATCTGCTGCTGGAAAGCCATTTCACATTCCAGTGACCGTGCAGCTAATCTGGACCATAGATCGCACCCACACAGACCCTGCACATTTCTCCAACCCGAAGAAATTCGACCTCTCACGCTTTGGAGGAGGAGCACACATCTGTGTGGGCAATGACTTCGCTCGGACAGAGATGATGGTGTTTTTGCATCACATTGTGCTGGATTTTGAGTGGAAGATGGTGGATCCTGATGAGCCGATTAGTTTTGACCCCATGCCAATCTTCAAGAACAAACTGCAGTTGAAGATTTGGAAGAAAGACATAAACTAAGACAGATGGAACAGCTTAGTGCAGAGCTGTCGGAGCAGCTTCTGAATTCATTCCAATGATTTGTGACTCTAAGCGTTGGATGAGCAGACCAGGGTGCAGACATTAAAATCAGTGAATGTCAAGACAAGACGATACCTTGTCGTTTGAAAAGTCTACTTTTCAAAAATTCTTTCATTAGAAGGAAGTTGAATCCTGAATGGGGCATTTTACCCTGCGTAGGATCTGTCTCATTTCACTGTGACTTGGAAAAAAAAACTGGTCAATAAAGGATCTAATAAAACCCATAACCTTGAAAAAGCTAAGTCTCACGTGTGCAAAGCTGACATACTGTGTGTACTTGGTTCAAGCAATTGCATCTGGCACTCAGAAAAAAAACCTCTCTCGTTGCAAGGAAAGGCTCTGCAGTAGCAGTTGTGTGTAAGCTGACCTCCAGTCGAATTGGCCGGCACGTCAACGGGCAGTCACACTTTAACACCTAAATGCCCAAGGCACCTAACTCTGGTGTTTGCAAAACTTTGAAGTTAAATAAAACCTAATCAAGTTGTTATTTTTAGTATTTTATATTTTTGAAAAGTTTTTCTTGAAGTCTACTTTTAGCATCAAAAATCCAATCTTGAAAATAAAATATAGTGATTCTTCTATTCAAGATTTTGTGCAAGGGTACCCATTGCAATCTTGACTTCTCATAGTGTTGAGAGCTCTTGAAAATGAGCCTCAAATACACTATATCTTGGAGAAAAAATCAAATTCAAAATTCATTCAAAAAAATTGTAAAAGAGATTTTAAGAAGCCATAAATTGAATGCGGTTATACATGTTAGACCCTTTAACCTCATATTTTTTTGGTCACCAACTTTTTAGATTTGACTTGTGAAAAGAGGATTGAAAGACTTCACATCACTTTTGTAGTTTTAACACCCTCATGGTCAAACATTATAATCTTTCACTCCATATGTGGTATTGTTTTATTTTATTTTCCTATGACATCTATAACATGTCTAGTTTGAATTTGTACGGTTACAATTCAAAAAAATTGATACAACTTATCAAAATGTTGGCATTTTGTTCAATTGAGCGCAAATTTCAAGATGCTCAAAACAGGCGTTGGGCATTTAGGGGTTAACAGACCACGCCATTGGGAGCTCACCGTTCGACAAGAGCTGTCAATCACGCTTGTCGAGCGTGTGAATCCTTCCTCTTTCGAACAGCATTTGGCAGACTTTGGCATAGGAAGATTTGATGGAAAAGAAGAAGAAACGAGGACGATTCTTTGAGGTCGGTGAACTTGTCATGTCCATGGGTACCACGAAAGCTGCTATGTTCTCACAATTTATGACTCTCAACCGTATCAAAAGTATAATTGAGTCTCATACCATTTCTGCTTGGTCTACCACAAGTGAAGTTGTGTAGATTGCAAGCTACAGTATAGTCTGACATTACAATGTTACTGAGGAGGAATTATATCACTGTAAAACATTATGACAAATATATGTAAGCAAATTTCAGATCGCCAACTCAATCGAACATAAAATTCTTGAGCAGTTTGGAGGACTGACCCTTCTCCACTATAAATGGTAACCAAAAATACATTGCAGCGGCGGGCCTGCATGGCATTCCAAGAATGGCCAGCGCTTCAATTCTTCTTGTAGCCTTTGGCACCTCCCTCCTGAGAAAACTCAAGATTGCTCACGAACCGAATCTGGATCCCTTTTCCAAGGGTGTTGAAGAAGCTCTTCAAGAATGTTGTGTAGGCTCAAGCATACAATCAATGCTAGTAGGACGGACGGCCCTCAATATTATTGAATAGTAATGTGAGAGTCATGTGGTTGAAAGTGTCTGATCACTATAGGAGCTTCCAAAGAGCTTGCATTACTCGTTGATTCCTTACACATCTGACATATAACCAGAAGGCTTCAGCCATTGAGAGAATTCTAAACCATCCGCAATCAACTTCTCTGTAGCCGGTTGGATCTTTTCCAAAAGCTGCAATCACAACCATACATCAGTTGCAATATCAGTCCAACATCCTAATCACCAGTTAGCTGGACTATTGTCAGTTCGATTTGTGCGCCTGTTTGTTGATTCATGCTGTCTTTGGAACTTCCTAGTGTGTTTTTTCAAACTAGATGCTACATAAGACCACTAACTAATTCCAGTAGGACTTGCCTCCGACAAACATCGAGACTCCGCTAAGTGAGGTATCAGTGGTCACTTAAATTAAAATCCCTCCTCAATGGCCTAGGGAGGGATATCCATCATCTAGTGAGAAGTCACAGAAGGCCCAAGGGAGGAAGTCTTTGGGTTCTGGAATGTTAAATGTGTACCTTGTCATGAATGGCTCCATTGCTGACGATGACAGAGCGGTCAAATACAGTGAAGGCTCCACCATCCATGCGAGTCACCTTTCCTCCGGCCTCTTCCACAATCTGATCCACCCCACGATTGTCAAGTGCACCTGCTTAGCCACCTTCGAGTAGAACTTAGAGTGCAGACCATTGATAAGGTTGACTCTTCTAGTGTCATCAAAGATGATTGTCTACTTCAGGAACAGAAATGCGTCGTTCTAAGTACCCTCCTTTTCTTACTTCCAGAAATTGACATGTACCACTCAATTGAGTTTGGAATAGCATTACGCAATATATAACATACTCAAAATAAACCAGTTATCTGGGTGCCTAGAACCAAAAAAAAGCTCCTATTGCAACCAATCCATTTCGGACGTCTCCCGAAATGATCTGAACCAAGGACATGAAGGGAGATAAATATACCAAGACGCCAGCAGCCATGTCCCAGGGCTTGAGGCGATATTCCCAGTAGGAGTCAACAATGCCAAGAGCAACGTGACAACAGTCTACTGCGGCAGCACCCAATCTCCTCACCCCCTAGTAGATCAACATGAAAGCAAATAAGTCACAACATGAAAGTCTGCATAACAGCATGCTTCTTGTGCAATCAATCGAATTTTAAATCCACTGACTAAATGTCCCAGGTGGTCAGAAGTGCATGGTCATAGTTTTAACCCCAGAGGTACCAAGAAGACCATGTTTAATTCAAAAGTTCTGAGTGGGTCACATGGGGGGTCCTTTTGCTCGACTTTGATTAATTTCTCGACCAAAACATGCAATGTTCTTCATTGATTATGGTGATATCGATATGATGACCAATGTATTTAAACTCAGAAAATGACATAATTATAACTCAGGAAATACATGATGCAATGGACAAATGTAATTCATGTACCCGGGTGGTGTCTGTAAAGTGCTTGAAAAGATCAAGGTTGGTTGCCCAAGCTTCGTCGTGATCATAACCGAATCCAGTCACCAAAAGAGACCTCTCTACCTGTTTTGACAAAGCTCGATCCCAAACAGATTTCACGTTCCATTAATTAGGTCGTGACCAAGAGTTGCAGCAATTGAAAAGAAGATTTGCCAGATAACCAACTGAAAAGTTGGAGAGAGGCTAATAAGAAGCCTCTGCCAAAGATGCAATGCAGTACCATATCATTACTGCTAACATGGATGCGATGGCCGTTGCAGAATGCTCCTCCACCTGCAATGCCCAGACAACACGTACTAAGAGGCCACAAAAGTTGTGCGTCTATAGATACCAGGTAAGGTACAGCCACGAAGGAATGAACGCTCTTCTCTGTGCCCACTTTCGTATTAAGGACTAAGGCATAATCACTGCAAATAGAATAGGTTGACCACAGGAGAGGAGGGCTGACTGGTGGCAGTTGCCTGCAGATGCTGAGAACGTTCGCGTTACCCATGCGAAAGGTCCCCCAGCAAACTCCACCTATAAAAATCACAAATTTATGGTTTCTCATCGTCTTCACCAGGGTTTCACGAGATAAATTTTACAGGGCGCTATGCATGGGAACGTAGACCAAAAATTCAGACACAGAAATGCACATGGCATTTATCCAAACCAGTTTGTCTAGCATAACGTTCCAGAGTCCTATTCAGCTTGCATCCTTTCCACTGCAGCACAAAAACAATTTAGAAAACTAGAATATTGAAGAACTAGACCACTTTTGATTCCATTGCCAGGTACGTTAATTGAGCCCATATGCAAACTTGCTGACTAAAGGACTATACAAAAGGAAATAAATAATTCTAAGGTGAGCCACACCCGCCATGTAACCATAACATGAGTTCAACAGTAAGAATTCTGTATTCCCTTTCTTGGCTCACTGATCACTTGATGACAAGGTGCTCAGGCAGCTCCTCAAGCATGCCGTAAGGCAAGCACGACGCCAAATACTTGTGCAAGAAGAATGAGGTCACATCAAAGATCCACTCACCACCGTGGCGGCAAGAGGTCGCCCTCGATAAAGCACAGCAATAGAGACAGCAAAGCAAGGATAACCATGAGCAAAATTTGTTGTGCCATCTGCAATCACGAAGCAAACAGATACAAATTCAAAAGCATGAAGGTATGCCGGAAATAGTTTCCGCACTTATTGTAACATACAACTTGATAAATGCTGATATGAAGAACAGTTTCAGGACATTAAGGTTCCCCAAGAACGCAAATGCGTGCTACAGAAGCTCATTTTCAAAGCAAGGAATTCACCTCTTAATTCAATTTCTCACCCAGAAAATATTTACTGAGAAACTCTGATAGAACTGAATTCTGATAGAATCAGTGGATGATAGCAAGTGCTCAAATGAGACGTACCTAGAGGATCTATGCACCACAGGTATTCCGAAGTTGAATCTCCACTCACGCCTCCCTCTTCTCCGAGAATCAGATGATCTGGAAACCTTTCTCGCACGACTTCTAGGATTGCAAGCTCCGTTTTACGATCAGTGCTGTCGATCATAGTCCCAGCATAAGGTTTGGCAATTCAGTTTCTTAGTACTCACAGCTAGCAAACCTTTCTTCCAAATGAACGGATTGCAAACTCAAATTGAAAGTATAATCAACTGAACATGCAAATGAGTCAAAAAGTGGACGAAGCAGAAAGACACTGACTCTGTCACAAGGTCGGCCTTGCCCTTGTAGTCTATATTTCGTGGCTTGTCAACTGCAGCCATGATGACCTGCATGCCAAATTAAAAAAATTAAAACCTCGATTAATCGATTAGGTTCCACCCTTATATTGCTTCGAGAAGCTGATAGATTCCCTGGTACTGCCAATCCAAGTTCACAGTTGCCATAATTCCTGTACGTGGATTCGCCGCCTTAAGTATTCATCTAGAAATATTCAAAAGTGCCTCTGCATATTCAAATGCAAATTGATAATAGGGGGGTCACAATAAACAAGGCACACCTACATGGCTTCCTAATCAACAAATTAAACCTCCGATCAAAAATTAGGGTTCTGCGGTGTGCGGCAAGGCTTCCTGAAATGGTTCAAGCTCCCGCATCTTGTCACTTCCGGAACATGCTACACACCATAAAACCACCATGTCGGTGTGCTACAGTATATTACAGACCATTCGCAAATTCTCTAATTTGTAAAAATGCCTCATTCTCCATTCACCCATTTTGGGGTATGCAGGAATGCGAGAATGCGGGAATGGGGCTTGCTGACACCCTAACCTAGCGCAAATCCCAATCTCGAATCTTACCATAGATCACAGAATAATCTGTGGCCAGAGAATAATGATAATAATATTCAATGGATAATACATTGTCAGTCAAGCATTCACGGAAAATCAATCATCCTAGACCCTGGGAACTGAATTCACAAGAGGGCTGAGATTTCGATTGCAGGTGCCATCCCCAGTCATTGCAAAAACCTCAAGTCTCAAGACACCCACAATCCCCAGAGAATTACACATTCCCCACCAAGAATTCACACAAACCCTATTCACAATTCGTGCAATTTAATTCAGCCATTGTTGTTCCCGACACGTTTTAAGGAGGTCATTGATCAGTTCACCTCGGCCCCTCGGCGACTCGCGGCGTCCAGTGCGTCCGTCAAAGCCTTCACGGGCAATCCCGCCGTGTTCACAGCGCCAATTTTGGGAGCCTGCGCCTCCGAGACTGCAGCTCGGACGACGGCACGGCGCTGAGTGCACATGCCTGCGGCCAGACCCTCTCGTCGGTTGGTAAACAGCTGGGCATGGCCCGCACGGGCGGGGGGTCGCACATTTCTGGATTTGGCTTGAGCGGGCGTGAGAAGGGAAGAAGACGCGAAAACTCTAAGCCCTGTGGCTGTCGCCATAGCTGCGATCGCAATTGCAATTCGAAACGGCAAGCGCACATCCTTCAGTTCAGTTGTGGCCGCGGGAGTGAGATGATGAGGACTTGGATGGATGGATGCCTTCTGGATGACACAAATTCTGTTGACAACGGACCCTTCACTGCAACAGAAGTTCCAGACATGGAGGTTGATGTGGACTAAGGTGGATGACCTAATTCCAACCACTTAAGCGATTGGGCCCATATCCAGCATGCGTAAGGTTGAGGAAATTTTTCCACGTATGCAGCAATACAATTGAAGAGGAGTGCATATTTTTTGAGAATTTCATTCTAACAATTGAATTATTACGAATTTTAGACGAGAAGATCCTGTTTGTCCTCAAATCGTCATGTAGAATCCCCTATTTCGGACCACCTGAGCATACAAATCTAACAGAGCTTTATTATTGAAATAGAGAATTGCAGACTCGAAATTTGCTTTAACTGTTTGTAATGTAATAAAGCCTCATAATGATCAGTTACTGATGTCTACTTGCTCTGAAATACAACACTATCTTTTTTGGAAATAGACTAGTCTATGCTGCAAAAATAGGATGACAATCAGAAATGGGTCTACTCTTATAGTCTTCAGTTTGACCTAGGATTTTATTCGCATTTTTTCAAGGCAACATGAAGTGCGATCTTGACTGGAGCGAAGCAAGTTAACTATTCTCATCCATGAAAATGTCACAAAAATATGTCACAATTTCATCCATCACATGGAAGGTCACCTCTTAATTCATTTTTCATCCATGTTCTGGAATCTACAAAAGGATCCCCTCTTTAAAGTTTGATGTTTCAAATTTTTGCAAAAAGGTGAATTAGTTTTGCAGTATTCATCCATGCAATTAATGTGCAATCATCCATAATTTTGAAAAAAAATTAGATGATTTTTGAGGATTTCATTCATTCAGAAATGGGCTTTTGTTTTAGGAAGTAGTTCAATTTTCCACCTCCAAAACAACATTCTCTAAAAAATTGCCAAAAGTAACCCTCAAAGAATGTGGTCCTATCATCAGGGCTATCACCAAGGTAGTCAATAAATAATCATTCAATTTTTAAATTACAGTAATAGATGTAAACTTTGTTTGTATAGTTCTTTTGAAATTGTCATTCATCAGACTCTCAGAATTGTACATATCATTGCAATAAATAGCTACAAACAAAAACTACAAATGATAATAGTATACATGTTTGAAATGATCTCTAACTCTCTTGCCATACATGATTACATATTATATTTAGAATCCAAAGTAACTAGTAGTGTAACGTATTGTACAAGGGCAAGAGGCTTTGAGACTAATCCTCTTTCTGAACCAAACTCACAAAAGCTTGTTGCTTTGGATCACTATCCACAGAGGACTTGGCATGAATTGATAAAATAGAAGACGTTAAATAGGAAGTAGAACTAAGGGTTGTTTGTAAGATTCCTAATTTTTGGTAGAGTCCTAGAGGCTGGGTGTGTGGTAGAGATGGCATCACTACAGTTGAAAAGAGGGATCCATTTTCTATCTCACGTATCTGTTGTAATATTCCATTCACTTGTCCAATGGATGGTCGAACTTTGGGATTAGGAAGACAACACAATAGTCCCAAATGAAGGAGGTATACAACCTTTAATTTCCATACTTCATTGTCCACGTCTACAACTATTGAGATCATAGATATGACATTGTTAGTTAAATTATGAGACTTTAGAGGTAGAGGAGGAGTTTTTATTGTATACATAGACTCCTCATCGTTTAGAGGAATTCCCTTGGAAAGTTGAAGAGTTTGAAGTAGTCTTGGATCCACCACACTCAACAATGACCCGGCTTCATGAGCTCACCAAACGTTGTCTAACAACATAAGATCCTCAAGTTTCATTGTTTGCAAATCTAAAGGATATCTTCCGCACATAATTTCAAGCAACAAGATTCCAAAACTATAAACATCTGATTCTTTAGTAGCTTTCCCGGTGTAATACATTTCAGGAGCCATGTAACCCAAAGTCCCTGCAGGTAAAGTGTTTTTGTCTAGCATGTGGCGATCCATCAAGCGAGCAAGACCAAAATCTCCTAAGTGGGCTTTGAAATCTGCATCAAGCAACACATTGTTGGACTTGATGTCCCGGTGGAGAACAACACTCGGACAATCCTCGTGCAAGTATTCCAGAGCTGCACCCACCCCTTCCAAAATGGACTGCCGCAACTGCAAAGACAGAGCTTGGCGTTGGAAGTGGCCGCGACTTTTGTGCAGCCATTCATTGAGGCCTCCATTGGGCATGTAGTCCAACACCAACAGCAGTCGTCCTTTCTCTTGACACCAGCCCTGCAACTGCAACACATTCCGATGCCGAATTTGGCCGAGACTGGTCATTTCGGCGTGAAAGAGAGCCTCGGTTTGCTTGGACTCCGAGACTCGGATCTGCTTCACGGCAACCAGCTTGCCCCCCCTTGCAATTGGCCCTTCCAAAGAGCCTCAGTACACAGACCCCGATGCGCCACTTCCCAGTAGGTTCCTTTCATCAAAGTTCTCCGTTGCCTGGCGAAGCTCCGCATACGAGAACTTGTGCGGTCCTGCGGTATAATCGAGCGCTTTGTAGCGGCAGTGGTACCTTGATTTCGTTGCCAAACGAGATATGGATCTGATAATCGCCCACGCAGCCACCGTGCCCAGAACGCCTATACTGATACCAGTCCATGTTCTCGCCTTCAAGAAAAGATGGAGACTTTGGAAAGAAGGGGTGTTTAAGTCCGGTATCCGACTACTGAAGAAACTCCAGGAGAGTAGCTCATAAGTTTCAAGATGTTTGGCAGCCGAGAATCCCCAGAATGCGGGGTACACGTCATCTCCATGCGCTTTGGCGAATTTGTAGTTGGCAATGTGCAGCAGAGGTTGCAGGGGTTTCTTCACGCTGGAATGGGATCCATTCGCAAGCCGCACTTCCAGTACGTGTGCTGAGCTATTGAAATCAATCCAAGCCGTGAAAATTCTTCCGTTGGGGAAATACGAGCAGTGGGTGTCATTTCCACAGAGATCGTGCTTGTACGTTGAGATGTCCTCATCCTCCAGGTTTTTATAGATTCTGATGGAATTGTTGCTGGGCAAGTTTTGGCTGGGGCTGTCACCCGTGGCCGTGATGAAAACAAGGCCTGCCGGTTGGAGCTCAAAGTCTGGACTACTTTGGTACGTATTGAAGGCCCCGGACCATGCCATTTGCGACACATATTTTGGCAACCCTGCAAAATTCGACGTCCTCAGAAAGGCTAAGGAGAGTCCGATGCCATCGTTGGCGTTCTCCCGAGTGACCCCGTGAGAGGTGAATATGAAGGAGAAGGAGAATCTGAATGACGCAACTCTCCCCGTGGCTATGTCCTGAATGCGGACCTTTTTCTTGTACACCAACGCTCCACAAGAGCCTCGGGAGTGCGTAGCGCCAGTACTGTAGATGATGTAGGAACGGTTGGCTGGATTGTGCGCAGCATCTCCAATGGGCACCAGGGTGTTGTCCTCAGTTGAGAAGTCGGGGAAGGTAAAGTGCAGGTCTTCTTCTTCACTCACAACTGCTATGAGAAGGAAGAAGCTACAGAAGAAGAGGAGACGTAAACTGTGGAAGAGTATCATTCTGTACTAGGATAGCTAGCTTAGCTAAATAAGTATTGTACGTTATAATCCAGACCTGCCTGCCTGTATACAACTGGAACGCTCTCAAACTAAGTTACAGGGGTGTGCATGATGCCGCCATGATCCTCTCGTTCAGTCTGTTCTTTAGGTAGCCAGCTTCCTGTTGCGCTCGACGCTAATCTGATCTCTCTGAGGGAGAAGACGTCTTCTACATGAAGGTGGAATTGATTTCGCTCAATAGACTTGAGAATGGGCCGGGGATGTTAAGCTTAACCCGCAGCCAAAACACTCAGGTGAAACTTGAGGGGAACCCAGCTCCGATCCTGCTCTTGAATTGTGTTGCTGACAGGCTTGCTTCCTCTGAGTGGGCCATGTGCTTGTTCGTGCGAAAAGTCTCATTTAAATGTAAAAACAACTTACTTTAAGGTAAACCAGCCTATGACAGGCCAACTGTCTAATGCAAACATCTACATAACCCCCCATTACAGTCCATTTCAGATTTTTGCTTCTACAATTTAATTAGGTTGGTTAGTGGCCCACATTAGTGCATTAGGTGATTGTGATAGAATTAGTAATGACTTGTCATAGGACACTTACACATTGTGAGTGTAAACTCATCATAAAGAGTTTTTTTTTTATTCCTTTGTGTGATGGCCACATTAAAAATTCTTGTGGTTGTGTTAGGAAATCTGAAGACTGCATTAGGTGGTAAGATGACCATCATGAAGACATATTTTATTGATTTCAGATAGTCTACAGACTGTTTTGGAAAAATACTTAAAAAATTCAATAACAAATTCCTACTTTGTCCCAAAACTAAAATTTTAACTGCTTCTTTCATTTCTCAAAGTTGTCTCTGCTAGAAAAAAATCTGATTTTATTTTGCTAATGGCAACATACCAAATCAGTCATTCTGCCTGTCATAGGCTGGTTTACCTTAGTTTAAATGAACCCCAGGTACCATAACATTCAGTAGCCTTCAGGGAGGCTGCCTTTCCCTTCCTGGAGACCTCATCCACGATGTTCATCCACGCCTCATTAATCTAAGCTGCAGTACAGGGAGTGCGGCATTAGATTCATGGCGCGCTCCATTTCCTTTCTATAATTCCAAGATTGAACATACAAATAAATATGATTTACAAAGAAAATTGATTTGCCTAAAATCTAAGCTAGAATCATGATTAGCATACCAAAGCAGTCTTCTATGTGACCATTACAATAATTTACTTTTCATTTGTTGAATGTCAAGAGAAGCTCCTTATATACCTATGTGGTGGTAGGAGTTAGAACAACCCTTGTGGAATATGTTAATTTAGAATTTGTAGTTTCTCAACCACTCATAGTTAAAATCAAAAGTAGGAATTGTGATTGAAGTATAACTTCAGACCTCATTTAGGAATAGTATAATAAAAAATTTCAAAAAAAATTGAACTATGAAAAGTTGATAAATTAAGATAAATTTCATCTCCAAAAATCCATTTGAGATTATGATTCTCCAATCAAAAGTTTTGGACAAATTTCAGAGAGGATGTTTGAAAATGTCAAAAACAAATTCCCTTCCAACCCCTATCTGAAATTTATCCATAACTTTTGATTGGAGGATCAAAATCCCAAAAGAATTTTGGAGATAAATCTTAACTTCATTTCATAACTTTTTTCAGTTCAAAGTTTGTTTTTTAAAGTTTTTATACTATGCCTAAATGAGGTCTGAAAATCTACTTCAATTACAATTGTTGCTTTAATTTGATTATACTATGAGCGGTTGAGAAAATACGAATTCTAATTTACATATCCCACATTGTTTATTTTACCTCCTACCACCCCATAGGTATATAAATAGTTGTCTTTGCATTCTAAATTACAAAACACATTTGTCTTAAGAAGCATTGCAAGGAATTTTGAATACTGAAATTCATTGGCTCAATGATTTGGCAACTATTTTGTAAAAACTCATATTTCGTGTACTATTTGAGTTGAAAATACTTGAATTTATAGTACTCCGAGTCTAGATTTTCTGCACTGTTAGAATTGAAAGTAGTATTTTTTTTACCCCAAGTCTATGGTAGCCACCTTGCCACTCTGACTAATATTGCCAAGTGTCCCCATAGCTACTGATGGTGTGGAATATTCCACACCATTCTGTCAGGGAGAAGGTAGTCCTTCCCTCTGCTACTAAATGTTATGACACTAGTCCCTACTAGCCCCTTTTTTTTTTTCCTTTTTTGAAAAAAGCCAGACTAGCTTAGTCTTACTACCTTTCAAAGTCCACATGGCGAGGGCAATGATTTAGACAATGAATCATGTTGGCGATGGTTATTTTCAAGATGGATGTATCTGGCAGAATTTTTAAACCCTTGGTGGCAATTTCTGGCACTTTGTGAAATAAAATTAAAGCTAATGAGGCAAAATTGTGTGGAATTGGTTGTGTACTTTGGCACTAAGAGGATTTGTACTGAAGAAATAAGGCGAATTCCTAAAATGTTCCACATGAAATTAGGCACCATATCACATTGTGTATAATAGAAAAGAAGCCATTCACTTCTACAACATGTCCATGATAAAAGAAAAATCAAATTTCATTCATAGTCTTTATGGATACAAATGGCCAAGGTAGGGCCCATCCATTGAAAAAAAAATCTTTGGTCAAGCATGGCCCTTGGACTTCACTATTATCCACTAACCAAAAGTTTGACCTCAAAGTCCATACCTATGATCTACTGCTTTTGCCCAATTGGTATAGGCTTGACCATAGAGGAAAGTCTCTAAGGAAAAAAATCTTCTGTGAGTACACACCAACAACACATTCCAAACGTGTATCTGTAGCATTACTTAATTTGTTTTTAAGGAATGAAAGAGAGGAAAAACACCTCTCATCTTCAATGGACCCAAGAGCTTGCACAATAGCCACTTGAACTAGTTTGTAGTACTCTGGGAATGGTTTGACTCTCAAGACAATACAAGCATCCAAATCACGCCACAAGCGGGATAGAGGATTCAAATCAAAGGGGGGCTCCGTATTCTTCTTAGCATTATTGACCATGGCCAACTTAAACAAACCATGCTCTGTCTCTAATTTGTACCAGTCCAAAATAGGGGGGATTAGGTGCTTCACCTTACCAATTTCAACTAACTTTGGTTCACAATAGTAGAACATGAGAAGTGATAAGTGTTTTGGAAAACACTCCTCTGCTTCACTTTAGAGCCAGTATTGTGGGTATACAACTCCAAGGGCATCCATGATAGAATGTGAGGGAAATCTTGACTTCAACTCCCTCAACAATCGACGGGCTGCACCTATAGGAAAAAGAATAATGAGATCAGTAGTCAATTTACTCCACTATATGAATGGTAAGATGACTAACTATAACATGTAGTAGCCTTGAAACAAATACCACACTAGAACCACCATAATAATAGAATATGAGTCCACCTCAACAAACAATACAATACTGAAAACCAAACTAATAATGTATTTACAGAAATGGATAAATGCTAAAGTCACTAATTAGAATATGACACAATTTTGAAACAATAGCATAATTAAAACCATACTAATACAACAGTTGAAAAGCACTAACTTCAATATAAGGCACCTTTTCTATAAATACCACACTCCAAAATACCCTAAACTACCCTAATACCATAGTTGAAGCTCAAAATCACGAATAGGAATATGAAGTAGCACATATTTTTTTTAATATTTTTTGGTTATAGTCAAAAATGCCAAGAAAAACATAAATAAAGCATAGCCAAACCCTAAATAAGAATCAATGTGAAGAATAGTTACCTGTACACTCTGACTTCACAATAGTGACTATAGCACCAAAAACATCTCTATCCACAGGGCATTCTTGGTGGATTGCCTACATCTTTTCACAATTCGCCACAAAAACAAATTGGGCGGAGTTTGTGTTCAAATCAAAAAGCCACTTCATGTGGATTTGACTGTAAGAGCAGTTTAGGAGGTTTTTGAAGGCCTAAAACTCATCTGCAGCAAAAGCAAAGTTTTTGTCAACATATAGCAGGTAGAACTATCCTTTTGCTATTTAGGTGCAGCCACAAAGTCACAAATATAAACATCCCATTTTTGGACAAAAGTGACTAACAAATCCACTGTTTCAAGAAGGGGCATGAGTATTGTCATCCCCAACATCGAATACGGATCTAATATAAGGTGGAAACATTTCTGCAAAAAAAACAAGCAAAGATTGCAGTACTCATTTACAAAGGAGTATCTAAACCACATGGTCCAACATGGCAGGCTTTCATACATCATAACACAAAATCATCAGTCATAGCCAACACAATTGACAAGTACGTGAGGCTTCCTCCTCGGATACAAGGGCAAGGCATGAGCAATGCCAACACACCAGTTGAAATAAACTTAAAACACAAGGAACAAAGTTAATTGACACTAAGTTCTTCAAGATTCCTCCTAAAATACAAGGCAGACGATAAGCCCTGCAAACATGACAGGTGCTCTGAATTCTTTGTATAAGGAACAAGAGTATGGCAAAAGATAAGAGTTTAGGTTCATTCACGGCATGAATTTAGGGAGAAAGCTCCTCATCCCTTGAGTTCTAATTTTTTTAAACATTTTTTTTTTAACAAACTCATCATAGTAGTACCACCTAAAATTCGTAGGTTTCAGAAACTCCTACCTGTCGATTCAATCACTAACAGAAATCAAAGTCTGAAAATCTGAATTGTCGCATTAGAAAGTGGTGCACAGTCGACAATAGGAAGAATAGTCGAAGTTCCCAAAAAACTAACCAAGGTAGGATGCTTTAAAAGGGACCATTTACGGGTTGTTCCACTTTTTTCATAGGCTTCTGTAGACCGTAAGATTTTTTTGCGTATTTTACAGAGAAAGATAAATGGATGCGGCATCTAACACAAGTAGTTTCATAATTTTCCAACCAATATTGAATTAGTTATGATTTTTCAAAGTTTTTGGTTCTAGGCACCTATTTATGACAGTAGGTCTAGCAAAATCAGCACATATGCAGCCTATAAAAGGAGATGAGGAAACCAAGAATAAGCATAGAGATTTGCAATAAGTAACAAGCAAGGGTTCTTAAAGCAATCATATTTATATCCAATCAATTTCAGATTTTGCATTCTCCAAATAAAGTAGTTGGCTTGTTAACTTCTTATTTAAATACATAAATGTCCACCTATTACTACGTTTAAAAATGAACCTAACCACACACTTTAACCATCCACATTTAAACTTTAAAGCGATCTTAACACACTTTCAGTTGTTCCCACTTTATCTTTAGTCCATTAAAAGTTTGTCACATATCCAACTTAAGACCACTTGATGTTTATTTTGTACCTAAATATAGGGTCCATTTGAAGAGGATGGGCACTTTTACAGCATCCTACTTTAAATGACCAGAAGAATCTGGTTGACACCTACTACATCAAAGCTCGCAGGCCAAGATGACGCACAAGTTCATGCCTTGGAAAGGACAATCTTGAAATCAATGAAATATCGTGAAGACTGATTTTGGAGCCTGAGTGGAGCAATCAACCACAACAATCTATAAGGTAGTATGCTCTTAAAGCGACCACTTAAGAGCAGATCGCCTTTTCAGGGAAGTTAAACTTATTGAAACAATTTTCAGTAAATTTATATAGGAAGAAAAATGGAATTGGCATCTAACCCAAGTCGTTTCATATTTTTCAGATCTTTGTAGCATTAGTTATGAATTTTTGAAGTTCAAACACAATGGTTTCTAAAAGCGACCACCTTCTGAAATGTACACGGTTTGAACATTGAAGAAAGCAAAATGTACCTCTGTGTCATGATCGCTTATAGAACATGGGCGCTTTTAGAGCATACTACCTTACACCTTGCATTTGTGAGCTACAATTATCACTCTGTACAGCTAACAAATCTGAATTACTAGTAAATCTAAGACCAATCACAATTACATACCGATTAAGTACGATTATAATTACACTAAATCAATCATGATTACAGAAACATCAGGGGAGAAGCTAATCAAGAAAAAAATAACGTAAATCAGTAAATCTCACTGAGCTAGCTAGTTCGACAGATTTTTCAAGCTACGAAACTCTGTGTATCTACGAAACTCAGTGTGTCAGCTGGGTACGCGCTCAGGAATTGCCTGGTCGAAAGTATTTTTAAAATTTTGGACCTGCCTTCTACTTTTGTGCATGTGAACCTGTGATCAACCAAAACTGCAGATTTGACTTGGACAAGGAAGTTATTTGACATTATGTTGAATGTCTGACGATTCTCTAAGCTTAAAATTTATGGTTATTTGGGTAGCTAATTTGTTGTTTGTATCACCTTTTCTACTTAATAATGTGGACTGTGGAAATATAAAAGTTTTGTAGAGCTTTGCTAGAGCTACAAATTTTCATTAATGCTTTGTCAATTACTAGATCAAAATGACACTACAACACTGAAAACATCAAATTTGCTATAGTACCATCATTCTGACTATAAAAATCTGCCTTCAACGTAAATTTGTACCTACAATTTGGATATTCACCCCTCTCAAGGAAGCACACTCACGACCTACAGAGCTCGCTCAAGACCTACAAAGCTCAAAACGTAGTCTGTTTGATCTATCGGAAAGCAATCGAGAAATAGACCTCTAAAACAATAGCGGCGTCGTCACTAAACCCACTACATTTCAAAAAATCTCACAGCTTGTAGAGACTCAGATCTACTTGCCATGATCTACAAAAACACCAAAATATTCTAAATATGAAGGCTTAATACTATAACAACTATACATGAATTTTTTTTGTTGAAGCGATCATACCTTTACAGCCTCATTTTTCCCAACATCCAACTTCATTTTGGCAAGCAAAGTCTGACAATCCGCAAGCAACCTCCTCAGTTGCTCCAACAACGACAGCCATCTGGTCAAAACTTGTAGGAGAAGCTTTAGTCCATTCATTTCCATAACCTCAACAAATTTCTGATATTCACGAAGACGCTTCGGGGATTTGCTGAAATAAGAATGCACCCTTTGAATCACCTACTCAACAATTGAAAATAACGGTAACGCAGGTAAAGACTTTGCAACTAGGTTGCATCTATGGGCCATGCAATGGATTGCATTGCAAAATGGAGCATATTTTGTTTGGATTTGGGTTGTGACTCGGGTCCGAACGCCCTGAAACGTGTTCACTCCATCTGCTCCAAACCAAATCAATCTTCTCGATAATTGCTCGAACATGAGGTTGCCGCCACTTCATAATGACCAATGTGAGGCTGTTTGCACCCGCTCCATCTACCAACCACTATAAAGAGATCATATGTGGAATTCTAATGTAATTTTCTACCATGTATGTATGAATGCAAAGCCAGGTGCCATTATCCATGGTAATCACCTCATCGCAAGTGATCACCATGAAAAGAGCAAAACCTTAACTTCTTCTTAATTGTTGCTTTGACTTTGTGGTACAAAGAGTCAGCCATTTGCCACCTAGAAGTATCACTCCAGTGCATCCTTGGCAAATTAGGAACATTGAAGAAAGCATAGAATGATTGCCTCTCCTCATACTCTAACATGGGACATCCGCTTGACAAAATCTGGTAGATTGTGCATAATTGCACAATTTTTTTGGAGCAAGCCATTGATGTATTGGTATTCACTTGTTGTAGGACAAATGCTGGTTGCCTACTTGCAAAATGGCATAAGTTAATTTGATGTCAACAAGTTTTCAAAATGTACCATTTGCTTTTTTTAACATTCTACTTCACGATACCAAATGTAGCCTTCCTCCTACCCTAACCCTTTGTGTTTTTGAAGCGTGTCACACTTTGTGCCCAAGATCTTTGGATTCTTGTCAAATGTTGAACACATTGTACACTTCACAAGGTGAATATGCCCATCAATATCTCGAATAGGTTCTGCCCATGCAAACTTCGCAGCCCATTAACTTAGAAAACGTCGTGTTCGGTTGTAGTTCAACTTTGGTTTCTTGGAGGGAGGAGGGATTTCTTGGAAGTCGTCATCTAACTCTATCTTGTCTTCTCCATCGGAAATATACACCATGTTTTCTCTAAGTTCACGGTGCAGTTGGTGATCTACATGTGCTGTTGATGATTGAAATCAGACACTACTGCTACTCCCCTTCTTTGAATGGATTAAATGTTTAGTTTCCAAGAGCTTTGTGCCTATAGACACATTGTTCAATGAAATGCTCTTTGAAGCACATTCAGAACTTGGAGACTTGGGATCTGCTAATGTTAAGTCATACAGTAGATGTAAGGATTGCAGGTAGCTCGGGCTACAGGAACTTTGGAAGTACTTGGCAATAGAGGCTTCTCCTGCAGCACATCGCCGAGCCATTATGTCTTCTTTACAAACAGCTTTGCCCTTCATTTGATGTTGACGGAAAGCAACCTCCTTCTGTACCTTCCGTGCCACTACATGAGCTGTCCTTGTGGAGATGGCTCTGGAAACTAAAGTGGGCACTGTCATAGTTCTAGGTTGCAAGGTATTGTCTGCTGCTGGTAGCTCTCCCTTGAAATTTTGGTTTCCCAACTCTTGGCAGCCTATTTTGTCCTCCATTGCAGTCTCACTTTGGCACCAAAAAAACAACCACTATAAGAAAAGCATGTTTTTGGTGGCATTTAGCAACAAACGCGTCGTGTTTTTTCAAATGTTAGATGTTCCAAAAAACATGTACGTGTTGTGCAAAAAACGTGTACGTGCTGTGCAAAAAACGTGTACGTGTTTTGCAGAAAATGTGACCATGTCACTGGGACGGCTATGTTTGTGACAATGTCAATTGCGACATGGCCATGTTTCTATAAAACGTTGCATACAACATAAATTGCCACATCAGCAAGTAGATTTAGAGAAGGGTAGCCACGTGGCATATTTTGGAAAAAAATAAATGGATGGATGGATGGACGTCGAGCTGGACGTCTCAAACAACGTAGGCTAATTATTCCATATCGTTTGTTTCATAATGGACAATTTTTTTAGCAACAGACAGCCACGTGGCATATTTTGGAAAAAAAAGAAATGATGGATGGATGAACGTCAGGTTGGACGTCTCAAACAATGTAGGCTATTTATCCCATATCGTTTGTCGCACCATGGACAACGAATGGGTATAAATATGACCCTTAAAATGTTCATTTTTATGTAATTTTTCCATCGAAATAAAATTGATGGTAAATGATAAGTTTTTTTACTTCTTGGTGAATTCTACATTTTTTTTGTTGTTTGCTTTTATTTTTTTAATTTATGTTAACTAATTACTTTTTGAAAAAATGGATTGGATGACAAGAATGGGATGGATGAAAAATATCAGATTCTCTGACCTCCGCGTCATCCACCACTTTAGACACGGTCAAGTTAAAAAAATAAATTACGTGGCAGTGCCCGTCCGAGTGGCGCCTCCGTGGCACTCAGGTGCCCTCCACATGTCGACCTCTGAGGACCTCAATAGACTTTGTTGTCACCCACGTTTTGGGAAAAACGAGTAAAAAAGTGATGCGTTCTTCTAGATTTTCACATGTTTTTACCCCGTCTAATCGAATGGATTTTAGAAGACGTCAACGCTGATTATTTTTGCGTCATACACAACGCATTATTGTATTGTTTTTTATGTTTTGAAAAAGTCCATTTTCTTATAGTGAACTCAAACCCAACGCCAAGCTAAAATCAACCCCCGTTGGTGATCTTGTCAAACCATGGGACTACTTAAAGCATGAACACTGAAATGTTGACAACCACCTTTGGCGAAGCTGTATCAAATCAGGCTGTTGTAGATAGAATAAACAACCAAAAACAGAACTTGCAAAGCAAACATAGAGCAATGCAACAATATTTCAATCTATAACTCATTTAAGCCAAGTGAAGACAAGAACATAGCCAAGAAATGCAAAGATTGGATTGAAGCATACACTAATGTAGTCCACAAGTGATTCTTATTGTCCTCCAATTGTAGAAAACGACCAAGCCGAATAGAGCATTGGAAACCAATGTACCTTCCAAAGCTCTCCATCTCCATTGCAATAACCAACAAATGAATGCGCCTCCCCTTAGCAATGGCATTGCCACCACTAAACCTCTCCAAATCAAACGCAGATAAGAAGAAATCAAGAGGAGCGAAATTCAACAGGCGACAGAGTGCAAAGATCTGTAGAAACACTGGCAATTGTGTTTTTCAAAGAGGAGTTTCAATTTGACAATGAACAAAATCAACAACCACGCTATACTAGCCCCAGTTGTGTATATGGAAGCGCGGGGCAAGCAACAAGGCGAGGGCTTTTGCGGCAATTTAGTGAATGCTGCATGCAATGCAGGCGCGATAGTGGGCAACAATGATGGCGCTTTTAGACCATCTCCCCCCCAAACCCTAAGCGTCCCACTGGCTTTGATATTTGAAAAAATTATTAATTCTTGTACAGGCTTTTCGCTTGATTTTCTGCCTTGGTGCTTTCTGGCTTCCGTTCGCTAGGAAAAAAAAAGGGTTGGTCCTTCTACATAATTTATTAATGGAATTAAGTTAGATTAAGCGTCAGTCCTTGAGGTTCGCATGTCGTAATATTGTAGAATTGTTTGAAGATAAGGGCTACTTCACACTATAGCCGCCCAAGTCAAAGGCCATGTCCAAACAATGATCAAGAGTCCAAAGGAATGAGCACTAAATAGGCAATAAATGATAGAAATTAGAGCTTTTGGTCAGCCATAGTGTAAAGCCTCTAAAGGCCAAGTACAAAGTCCAAACTTGTATAGTTCAACTTCTATCATTTTCTCTCAACAAATAATAATTAACAAAGTACAAATGAATTTAAGGAATTCTTGAATTTCTAAAATATGATTGGTGGAAATTGATGGACTCTCAATCCTTTGTCGTAGTGTGAAGTTGCCCTAAGAAGAAGTTGGATCAAAAACACTTTTAACATAATGAAATTGAACTAAAGTGGATTTTTCTTCATGAATTTTTTATATAAAATTAAAAAAGAAACTTCCTCTAAATATGCTTAAAGTTCAATGAAAATAAAATTTTATAATGTATAATTAGTAATAATATTCCATTTCAATAAATTCAATATAAATGATTTCAGTACATAACATTAAAAACTAGTGAAATATTATTAGGTTTGTAGAACTTTGTTGAAGCACTCAATAAGATAGGCAAAAATAAAGAATCTCCATCATTTTGAGTCAAGGAAGTGAGACCACTTCATATTTTTGAGAGAGTTCTTTTGTGCATAGAAAGCAATTAATGTTTAAGGGTTATGAGAATCATTTCGGTCAATGCAATTTAGTAAGCATCAATTAGAAGTCTGAAACTAGAAATTAGGATTATAGGTTTTATGGATTAGAATTTAGACATTAGATGTTTTGGGGACCTCTAAGAAACTATTTTGGGACTGTTTTCCTTATTGAAAACCACGATAACACAATCAGATTATTAAAAAATTAAAAAATAATTAATTTTAGTTTTTTAAAATTGTAAAATGATTTAAAAGTTATTTAAAAATTAATATCTAACACGGCAATCTCTTGATTACATCAGATTACTGAACTGACGTCATTTCCATGTTCCCTATAGTTCGGGAACTCATAATCTTCAAAAGGCCTGAAAAAACATCTAATTGTTTAGGATGTGACAAACCACAACTCTTGCATTGAAAGCACTTTGTGAGTAACTCTAAATCTCTCATATAGAAGACTAAGACCTCTTAAATTATTTGGACAAAACACTACCTCAAAGTACTAATTAGAATTAGAATTTAGAATTATAGGATTTAACAATTATAATTTAGGATTTAGGATGTGACAAACCACAACTTTTGCATTGAAGCACTTGGTGAGTAACTCTAAATCTCTCATATAGAAGACCGTGACCATTGCAAATTATTAGACAAATCATTACTTTGAAACACTTTGTGCAAAATATGGACTTCAGACAAGATGAGGGGCTAGGTGATTTCTTGCAAACTTCAAGTAGCATTCAATCAACACATGCTTGGCCTTGTGTTTACCATATTGATTTTTGTTTGTGCCAATAGTGAAGTACCTACTAGAGAATGGGGTTCTTTAAGTGCAAATTTAAATTAAGAAAACCATACTAGAAGGTTTCGTGCTTTCAATCAAAATTTCTTAATTTCTTGTATCTAGGACCTATCTTATTATATTGTACTGAAAAGCAAGAAGATGTCCTTTGAGCACTGCATTGTGTGACCTATAAGTAAATGAGTTCATTATTGGTATATTAAGTTTTTTATTTCCTAAACAAACTAACGACAAGGTTGATTTTGTCTTTTTTTTACTTACCACTACATGGTGACATTTGGCAAGCTCTTATAGCAATATAGCATGTAGATAGAGTTTTTTTAGTTTTTTTTTATCCTTTGTAGCCAATTGCATTCTCTCTACCTTCGGAATTAAAAAATTACACAATGCAAGTTTAAAATGTAGGAGAAATGTAGAGAACATATTTTACATATCAATAACATTATTTTATTATAAGATTGGATCATCATCATTTCTTCAATGCTACACAGTAGTGGTGGCACTTCTATTCCTCTCCACGTCTACTTAGCACACAACATGCATCATCAGCAATGGTGCTTCAACACAACTAAAAAAACTCTATCTACATACATACATTGTTACTCTTTGTACATAGTTGCGGTATCCATGTCACATGCATCGTAGCCACTGCTTAGCATCTTCTTGTCCAAGGATTCTCGTAGATACAGGGAAAATGGCAAGGTATCCCCTCGGGGTATTTTTCTTTCACAATGCATCTTTATCCCCTTCCAAACCTTTTAGTGTAAGCAAGTTTAGGGGGGGAGATAAAGATGCATTGTGAAAGAAAAATATCTTGAGGGTGACACCCTACCGGTTTCCCTATGAGAACCGCAACTGCAATGAGGTCATGCATTTGTGTTCTTAATTTTGCTTCACCCTTCCAAAAGACTTTGCAAAAGCATATTTGGCTACAGTATGATTCTATTGTTTGTTTCCTTCATAGTCTTATTCTTCAGTTGCTCTATCCATCCGAGTGGGAAAGGACACACTTTGCATGCTCCACTAGATGTGCATGATGTTACTTTAATGCTACGCCACCTTTAGGAATTACTCTTTTCGCATACTTTGACCCTGCCAAGCCTATTACAATAGCCTTTCCGATCTCTTCCTTTCTCCCCCATGTAAAAGCAATCAGTAGTAAGGTAAACCAGCCTATGACAGGCAGATTGCCTAGTTTGCCTTGTTGACATATTTGAAATTTTGAAATCTTTTTTCCATATAAAGGCAAACATGAAAAATTGGTAGAACAATTGAAATTTTATTTTTTTGACAAAGTATGAATTTGTTACAAATTTTTGAAGTGAATTGGCCAGATGGCTCAAAACAATCTGTAGACTATCCCACAACCATCAAAAACTATACCCATGGTGGTCATCAAAGTTACAATATTTCCTAACATGGTTGAAATATTTTCTAACATGGACATGGCATAAAGGAATAAAAAAAGTTAGTTCATGTAATGAATTACACTAGAAAGGGACGAGTTCCTAAAACAGTCTCTAACATTTCTATCACCATCATACAAAACATTGATTTCAGCCATCAACCTACCTAATAAAGTTTTGCTTACATTAATTGGAAAAAACCTGGCACAGATTGATGGAAAACTGTAATGGGTCATCTTATAGATGTCTGTATTAGGCACTTGGCCTGTCATAGGCTGGTTTACCTTACATCACCACAATCCATTTGCATTATTGATGCAAAATCACTTCAGTATTTAGTTCAATAGATTAATTTATAAGTCAACAACAAAAGGCTTTATACAACGCTCGAAAATAATATCTTCTTGACGACATTTAGACAACTTCCTCTTCCAGTGTTTTCTTTTGAACTTCATGAAAATATAACATTTGTTGTTTAGAAATGAACATGTACTTTACACATATGCCTAAAAACAAATAAATTGACTATTTATTCAACAAAACTATACAACTAGCAAATCAATGACAAATTCTTTTCAATCACTTTGTCCACTTATATTTCATTGTCCAATCTACTTAAACCTTTCAATGTTGACGCTTATACATCCTTTAACTTTTAAAAGGTTATACCAAATACTTTAGCAGTTTATGAAAATTACATCACTTCATTGCACACAAATGAGTAATATTTTTTGTTCATATATCATGAGTGCTTATGGAGACAAATTAGGACACAATCTCACCTTTGTTTTCTCCTCATCGTCTCTTGAGTCGTATTCCACTTCTTGTTGGACTTTAGGCACTTCTAAGGATGATGTGTTCCCCTCCAGGGCTCAAAGCCCCTTGCTATGCACGTCTACATTCCTTCCTTCTACTATAAAATTCAAACTCAGGAAGCACATATTCTCTCTTATTCCACTTTGGGAAATTAGGTTCTCTTTTTGTTCATAAAAAACTGAAAGCAACAAACAAAACAAAAAATAGTCTCTTAAAGACCTTCATAATTGTTAGGAATGTTGTACTCAAGTAGACAGATCATGTGTTTGCATTACACGTTGACACTTCATCATCACACTTTTTGAAGATTAGAACTCTATTGTGGTCCTCTTTTAATAATACTTTCATTTGCCGTTTGTTCCTATTTCTGTAATTATTGGACAAGCATTATTTTTCATGAATTGTGTCTTTTGTTGAAATCTACTTCCATTGAAGTTCAGGTCATGGTGGAGTTCACTATCTATTTTCTTGTCGAGGAACCCTTTTGGAGATAGTATTGAGTGTTGTAAGAGATGGAAAAGTATGTTGTGGGCAATGGTTGGTGGGATCAATGAGGAACTCCCTACTGATGGTAACAGTGAGATTGCATGACTGGAAATAGCAAACTAGCAAAGAGGTGCCATCCAAATATTTTTGCATTGGCGAAATAGAGGAGGGAACATATTCACTGTTTATTTGGAGGAAGACAGTGGACATGGTTGCTAGTGCTAGTGGAATTGGTGTTGTGCCATTGTCAATAATTATTTAGTGTACAAAGAATTGAATTTAATAGTGAAGATTGTACTTGTGCTATATATTTATAACCTAGGGTTTCTAATTTTTTTCTTATATTGTAAAGTAGTATTCATTAGATCCTATGTTGTAAATGTGTAACAATTACTTATTCCTTGTATGTGATGCCTACACATCTTATATAGATGTTGCAGACTCATGCAAACTATGTTGACAAAGAAGACATTGCTATGTTCATTTAAGACAATTTGTGTCAGGGCAAAAGGGTGCATATTGCTTCCACAATGAAGGAAGCAACTTTTCACATAGTGCCCTTGCAACTTTGTGAATGACATGCATACTATTGTTATTTTAATGTACATCATATTATATAGACAATGAGTAGACATACATATGAACATGGCATTCCTCAGGAAGTGAGTGGAATTGGCTAACTAGAAGAATGTGGTTGTAGTGGTTGTATGCGTGTTTGAGAATGAAGATCCTGTTACATCCACTACAACAATGACGAACTTCATCGAAGTGTCAAATGCAATATACTACAAACACTTCTTCAAAGGTTTTCTTAAATTCATGTCTTGTTGCTTGGCATTCTTCTCTTATTTGTAGAACAAGGACTTCTTTTAATTTGTATGTACTAGCCATGTATATTGTAATCACAAAATTCAATTCAATTGTTGGTTTGCTTCTGCTTCTCAATGCTTTACACAATATTGTGGAAATACGGAAGATGCTTATCCTTGGACAAGAAATGGATGATGTTGTTGCATATATCAAGTTTTGAAGACTAGGAAGGTTTCTATCTTGTAATGTGATTTTGTTGTAGTGCACACTGAAGCATTTTTTCATAGAACTAGAGTTAAATGTGTTTTGAACAAGACATAATGTATCTTTTTTTCATTGGAAGGGGTAGAGTTCTTTGCAAATTGAAGAGAAGTAAAGTTGAATTCTACGTTCTACAGGCATATATACGTGGATAGAAAAAGAAAACAAGTTTTGATAAAGTTGTTGCGGAAGCACGCGTTGATGCTACCAACATCACTAGAAGTGGATACATGTAAGTTTGAAGAATGTTTTCTTTCCTACGATTGTATATGACATTGGCATATTCACAAGTGTGCTAAAAAAGAAAAGGAAAGGTTTGGGAGAGATATTTTAAATGAGAAATAGGAAGTGTACAATTCATCTTATAACTGGATAAACAAAAAAGTCGGAATAGAGAGGTGTTAAAGAAAATAATTTGTGCAACAATGTTACTTTGTTGTCCCTAGTTGTCTTTCAATTTGCAAGGAGTAATCACTACAGACAAGATGAGCAAGAATTATAACAAAATTCTACTTCTCCACGACATCTCATTTGGTATGCTATATAGGTAATTTATAAAGTCCTATTTATTCAAATGTGACATGACTAACGTTGTTGTAAATAATTTTAGAGAAAATAAAAAAAGGCGCTTTAATTATTCATCGAGTTGATGCAATGTCATGAACTTCATTATTGCAGTTTTGACCACATAGCATCAAAAAACAAGATGTGAAGATGAAGATTTTACTAGAACTTTATGTTGTTAGTCATTGACTGATTTCATCCTCCAATGTCAAACAAGAAGCCAATGGTGAGTTCCAATGTTCACGCAACATGATGAAGTGTGAGACTCCAATCAAGTTTGAATAGCAACCAATCTCCAACTTCCACGGTGTGGTGCACACAAAACTTCTTCCAACCTTTTCCCACAGAGAAATGCACGGTTTTCCATTGATAGAGTCTACATTGACCGTTACATTCCACAAAGTAGTTTCTTTGTCATATTGAAAGGTTGTAGCGTGGTTCACTTCTTCAGCAAAAGCGCTCACGGATAGTTGCAAGAGACACTTGTCCTATTTCTTGTCCCCTTGTCCTTGGATGGGTACTTTTTGGCTCGTAACTTTTGCATACTTTGTCCGATGGGCGTGAAATTTGGAGTGAAGGTAGCTACAAAAGTTTCAAACAATCTTTGATTTTTTGAATTTAAAAAAAAATAATTTACTATTTTTAAGCTGCCCCCGATTGGGTGTCTACCTTGGGCATTTTGGGGGGTTTTAGTCCTATTTTTTTACCCAAAATTGCAAATTTAAGGCCACAAATTGGACACACAACAATTCTACTAACATTACAAAGATTGACCGAAGTTTTTTTGAAAATAGCAACATGTCCGTTGCACAAATGATGTCAAAGTGGCCTTCCTTTGCGCAGAGGCTACAAAGAGGAAAAAAAATTTCCTTCATGAATTTTTTGGTGCAATGCAAGTGCACTCTTTTCTAGCAAAATGGCTTTTTTATGGAATTTTTTTGAATTTTTTTTGAATTACTAAAAATGAAAAACTCCACATATACCTTATTTGCTATTTTCTGCTCCTAGTGGTTTTTGTAGTACTTTGTAGTAGTCTGTAGTACTGCATAGTACAACATAGTATTAAATCAACGGTTAGATCTGCAGGCGCCTAAAACTGACGGTTGAGATTTGCTAGGGTGCTGCTAAAAGATAGTATTGGTAGTACTGCATAGTACTACCAGTCCTGTGGCCAAAAAACACAATTTTGGCCAGAAAACATGAAGTGTTTCTTGCAACAACCCTCACAAACCAAGCAGGAATGGTCTGCAAAATGAGGTATAATAAGTGAATTTTGTAGTAGTCAATGAATTCAATTTGGTTTTCTAAAGCAAAGTTACAAAACTGACATAATTCAAAACAGAATTGAAATTGCAATTCCAGTGTCTAATACAATCAATGTGAACGCAACAATTTCTTATGGAATTTAATGGAGGAGCGTTAAATCAAAAGCAAGTATGCGGTGATGAAGGAGCACATTTCCTCCACAAGTGATACACTAAAATCGAAGAGAGAAAGTTGTTTGCGAAAAATTATAGTGTTGGAAGTGTGATAAGTTTCTTCTTAGTCAACTAATGCACAGAGAAAAATAAAAGTAAAAAAATGGAAGGTGATAAGAGTAGAGATGCACCATTGACCAGAAAGATGGTTTTTTCATTTCCTTTTCAAATGACTTTTGAACTACATGTGAGAAAGTCCCGTCCTCAGCAATGACATTCTGACACTTCTTTGCAAGCATTGTGGCAACTGAGCAGCGCAATCGACAAGAGAAGCAACCGTAACAGAAGGGAGAAATCTGTGCACGGTGAAGAGCGATTGCTGAAATGGAAATGAGAATGAAGAATACTCTAATGAAGAAGAAGAACATGTGCAGTTGAGGTGCACTTCTAAGTAGAAATACATTCCTTGTCATCATGGTGTTCTGTTTACTATCACTTCACGTCGCAGCAATGTGTCAATTACACTTAAATGTTGTTATATCTTGGAGATTACAAGAAGATTTGCTAAATATTGATATATACATCAATACCTCCATTTGGGATATTGAAAGTGACTCGTTGAAGGAGCAGGGACAGTTGAAGTGATTGTTGTATCCAAATCGGATTTGTTTGCAATTGAGAAGAAAAATATATATTTTGAAGAAAAAATGAATTTCCATTGAATTAGTACTCAAATTTTTTGTTTAGTTGTACCACCCAATTTTCTTCAAATTGAAAATGAAAAACTCAATTTTGGAGAACTGAGAACATATTTTTTTTCATTATCAATTGTCCATATGAATCTCAAAAATTTGAACATTGCATGCATTTAAGTCTATATTTCTTAATTGTCTATAGTTTGGGGGGAAGGAAGGGTGTTTTTTTTGGATTGCTTGAAGTCCACCAACAAACTTTCAACATGTAGGGAACACCTTTTGGACATTGCTTAAAAACAACCGTCAGTCAACAAGTAGTCACTGTTCATTTCAATTTTAAATTAAATGATGGACTCATCAGTGGCCGTTCTATTATCGTTTTATGCATGCATCTAAACATGCTAATATGGACAACAAAGACTATTTGTTATCTACACAGTTGAATTTGAAGCACTCTTGTTAGTCTCTTCATGCAAAGTGCAAACAAAAAAAATAAATTTCCTCTATAGACTCCATAGGCAATGACAATGTAATAGTATCAATAGCTGTTATGTTCCTTTTTTTTTAACCATACATAATTTGAAGAACGCTAAAATGGAGAGAAATTTCAATGAAAACTTTCCATTTTCCTTATTGTGAACATATAGTCTATAGTAGGAACTAATACAAATCTCGCTTTCAAGACTAGTCTTGACCGATAAGGTTGCCCCACTTGAATGTATTCATTATTGGTAGGAAGCGTATGAATGATTTTTCCTGCTTAAAGAAAAAATCATCTTTAGAGTTTGGTGAGGAAGAGTATATGAATCCTAATCAAAATTGCCTCCAAGCAATGGACTTTTGTAAAAAATTTGATAATTTTTTAGTGAATTGACTCTAAGTGAAAAGGAGGCAGCCCATCTCACATTACCAAATAAACCTCCTAACAACCTATCATCATCAACTTAAGTACTTAAATAGATTAAGGTAGCTTCGTATGCCAAAATCTCACTCAAATGTGCAATTTGGGGTTCAAAATGACCTAAACTAGGCCTTAACCAAGAATTACAGCACAACAACAATCACCCCAAGCATGACTTCAAAATTTGCATTTCCCATTTTATTTTTTTAATTCAACACTAAGACACCTTCTTTCAAGCAAGCAAGTGGTACCTTATTTGTCATCACCCAATTTAGATAATCCTAATTTAGTTGGGTTTGGAGCAACGCTTCCACGCTTGCCCTAAAACCCTACAAATATTAGACTCCACATTCATGCATCCATTAGTCCTTCATTGCCTAAGGTCTATTTGAGATCAAAAATATCTTTGCTTTTGAAGTGTTATAGGTCTAAATGTTGCTTAGTTATAGAAAATCCTCGTACAAAATTGATCGCCCCATCTTGTTCATTGCTTCAAATTTGGCAAGCCTTAATTTTTCAGAAAGCTAACTTGAAGATCCAACTCCCACTATAAGAAACCCGTGTTTTTTTTGACGTCTAAAATTTTGACGTCAAAAAAACATGGGTTTCTTATAATGTCCTTAGAAAATTTTGGCTCAATTTTCTTTGCCATATCGCTTACCAAAGTTGGCAGTTCCAATTAAAGGTGGCAGTTGACCTCTCTCCACAAAAATGTCCACCATTTCCTTGTCCTTACTCCAAATGGGATGAATCTAGGCTTTTCAGATAGGTAGCTTCAAGGCACATCTTTATATCAATTTTTAGCCCCATTTGCATTGCCGTTCTTCCGTTGTTGCTCACCAAGCTGGCAGTCTCTTTTCAACTCAATTTCCCCATCCTTTTCAAGCACTTTCCCATCTAATCTACAAAACCTCCATTTCTCATCCATTTTTCACCCATTTTTCACCCATTTTTCACCCATTTTCTTCATGGAAACAAGTGAACTTACTCAATTAATTGTCCTACTTTAAATCCTAATCCATTTCCATCATCTTTTTAGCATTTTTCTGTTTCATTCTTTGTACACTCTCTCTCCCACACCCACCCATACAAAGTTGCAAGATAGTTGGAAGAGAAGAAGTTCCTAACACTAATTTTGCCTATATCCAAACTCCTAACGGATTTATTTCACTAATTACATTCATCCAACTCTACTTTACTGTAAAATTGCTAAAATAATGTAAAATGTGCCAAATTAGTGCAAACTATGCTAATTTGGTGTAGACTGCACTAATTTAGCACAAATTGCGCCAATTTAGTATAAAATTCCTTAAGTTTTTCCAATTTTATTATTTTTATCCTATTTTGGTGACTCCTTCACTATTCTAGAGTTCTAGTAGTAGTTTTAAGTTTACTAACTTGTTTTGTGTTTTTTCAGATTTATGATTTTTTATGATTTTTAATTTATTTTTAGCTTCATTTTCTACTTGTAATATTTTTATTTTTATTTCTTATTTCTTACTTTTTATTTCTTATTTCTTACTTTATATTTTTGTTTTTTTCATTTTATGTTTATTATGTTCGATATTTCTTTTTGATTTCTAACTTTTTATTATAATCATTTTCCATTTGTAGGATTTTTTTTTCATTTTCTAAACATTTTACCATTTGCCTAATTTGGTTACTTTACCAAATCTTGCTTAAAGTCTTTTTAGTTTTAAATCCCTATTTTTTCCCTAGACTTCTCCCTTTGTTTTTTCCTAATTGCATTTTAAGATTTTCACCCTAAATTCTTAAAGTATCTATCCCTACCTCATAAAGAACTCTTTAAATTGTGGTCATGGCTTATTCCGGAGTACAAACACTTTTGGACTTGGAACTTCATATATATAATGTTCATATTTTTTATACTTTAGGAAGTGAACCAATATGGTGGTTCACAAGGTGTGACCTTCCAACACAGTGAATCAAAATTAAACACTTTCATACTAATCTCTTGTCCTTAAAACTACTACATCCCTTGTAGTGAGTATTTTATAGCATTCATGTCTCATCAATCTTTTTGAACGCCTGACAAGTGGATCGATGATATTGTGACAAAGTTGCTCTTTTTTTCAGGATTGGGATTGCTTTTGGAATATTAGACATGATGTTTCAATCTTGTTTTGTACAGATCTAACTTTTATAAAGAACAAAAAATTTCATTAAATTGATGGAATTCCATAACTTTGGCACTTTGGATAGATGCATACCACGGGTACTCAAATATATTGTAAGTCACAAAGCAAATTTCAAGAAAATGATCAACTTTCATTGGAGATGATTTTTGGTTATTCAATATCAATATTTCACCAATTAGATGATGGGATTATAAATTTGTATGTCCTCTAAGGTAGAAACACCCATTTAAGTCCATATATCCATTGATTGATTGTAGAGGTCCCTTAAAGTATCCCTCAAAGTACCTTGAAACCGTCCCTATGCTTAACTGTGGTTGGTAGGTGTTGCTTTTAAAAAAAATTTGCATCAAAATCAAGGCAAGTTTACTAGAGTGTTGATTTGGGTGCCCTAAGAATCTCTTCTTTAAAAATACAAAAAAAATAGATTCTTTGTACAATTTTTATGTTTATTTTTTTTAATTCATGATTTTTGGTTTCCAATATTGCAAAAATGTTGTTTCTAGCAAAAGGTGCCTCCAACTATGTTGAATTGCTTAAATTAACAAGAATGGGTGCTTCTACCTTTAATAGTTATTTCAACCTAAAACTTACAAGGCCATTTTTAATTTTTTATATTTCTCTCAAACTAATACTATGATGTTAAAATGTTGTACATTAATTTCAAAAAAAACAAGAGAAGTACTTAAATTTATTAGTTTGAAGAGGTACTTTGAAGTGAAATTTTGTATATTAAATGGCATAAGGTCATGGAACAATATTTAATGAGTTTCTATTTTTACATGATTTATAAAATGTATTATTTATTTAGACCTCCTTCCATTTGATGATTTTTATTTAATATATGTGATGAATTTTAACATTTAACAAATTAACTATTATTGACATTTGAGAAGGGTTAAAAGTTGGTTTAAATAGCTTTTTTACAATAATTAAAAAAATTCATCAAAGGGCTACAATCACAGTTGTGGCCTATTTTGAGATATTATTTACAATACACTCAATCTATCTGAGGCCTTTCTACCAATTCATTAACCCCTTAGTGCCTCAATCCTTTCTTGAATTGGCTATACCCAAGGTACTATAGCTAGCTATCTATGCATTGTCATAAATGAAATTGGGCAACTTTTGTTTTGAGGGTATCAAAGTTGGAATTTGAAATAGAGGATAGATAGCACTTATGCTTAGCAAACGTGGCACATCAAGAGAGAATCAAATTCTAGAAAGGAACTTTGATTCCCCTACCCTAAGGAGAGACTAACAAAAAGAGATTCTCATAACTTTGAAGATCCTCAAACGTCAACCCCTGCCCCCACATTTTCAGAACTTCATTATTCCTGGTGACACTCCCCCCCCCCCATTTTCAGAACTTCATTATTCCTGGTGACACTCCCCCCCCCATTTTCAGAACTTCATTATTCCTGGTGACACTCCCCCCCCCCCCATTTTCAGAACTTCATTATTCATGGTGACACTCCCCCCCCCATTTTCAGAACTTCATTATTCATGGTGACGCAAGCGGTTGTCCTCAAAAGCAGACAAACTTCTGAAAAAATAGAAGTTCCGAATGTCCGCATCACTAAGTTATCCCTGTTAGTACTTTTGCCCCCTACTTTCGTAAATTCATGCTAGGGAACAAGCTAGCGAGGTGAAACCACGACGCATGGTGATGTCAAAATGAGTGATCGTGCAGGAGGTACTCTAAACAAGATTCGTAGTGATATTTTATTTAACGCGCGCGCGTCTTCCTCCTTTAAATTAAATGAGATTCCTACCACGAATTAGAACATGGCATCATCTTCAAATCCTAATCATTTGAACGTTGACGTGTGAAGAGACTGATACTATTTGGGGCCCCTTCCTGGAACCTCTGTAAGATCGATACCAGTCCTTGCTCAATTTCCGAGCTTCGTTAGCGTGAATGTCACCAAGTTCCGAAACACGCCAACTTCGATTTCAAATATGAATGTTGACCGACTGAGAGGACGGAAGACTGAACTGTGTGCAAACTCTGACTCTCAGTTAAGAACCTGGGTTGCATGCATTGAGTTCCCAAGAATTGAACCGTTACTCTAGCTTAAGCTTCGGGTTGATTCCATTTTGACGTTGACAAGTGCGTACCTGAATCAAAGCTAAGCGAGGCCCTTGGTCAGCAAGAGAGTAGTTTGGTAGTTTACCATTGAGGATTGAAGGCAACGAGAGCAATGCCACGTAGTTTATAGAGTACACGAGCGTATCATCCGGACAATTCCCTTGCAGCTCATTGCAGTTCATTTACAGATCAAGACAGTCAGAATGGTCCTCTTTTACTTCCGTCTCATCGTCTTATTTGCATTCCTGCTCTCAGTAGCGAGTATGGGCACGCAAATCACCTTCCCGGACTTCTCATCTGAAGACAATCTCATGGCACTTGGAGATGCTGTGCACAATGCCTTCAATCGTTCCTACGTCTTCAACGCCAAAGGGCCATGTGGAGAGTTGTTGAACAAGAAAAAAATTCGTGTTCAAGATGTAGCAACAGGGAGAGCTGCTTCGTTCAGCACCTCGTTCTCTTTCACTTTCACCACTCACGGCTCACCTTGGGATAACAGCAGTGACCTCGGGAGTGGAATCGTCTTCAAGTTTGTGCAGAGCGTGTACTTTGATACAATGAAGGAATTCGTCTCGGAATGGGGATGGTCGAGTGGGTGCAGAGGCTTTCGAACTGATCCCAATCTCATCTACAATCGTCCAGGCTTTGGTGTCATTATTGCTACGGATTACAACGCTAACCTCAAAGCGCCCAGCAACAATTACATCAGGATTGGCAACAACTCGGACCGGGAGTATGACATCTCAGCATACACGCACAACCTCTGTGGAAACGACACGCACTGCTCGTATTTCTCCAATGGGAGGATTTTCACGGCTTGGATTGATTTCAATAGCTCATCGCAGAGCCTGGAAGTGCGGCTTGCGAATGGATCCCATTCCAGCGTGAAGAAACCCTTGCAACCTCTGCTGCACATTCCCCATTACGAAATGGCCAAGGCGCTTGGAGACGACGTGTACCTCACGTTTTGGGGAAGCTCAGATAACCATATCGAAACGCACGAGCTCCTGTCGTGGAGCTTCTTCAGTGGCGAGATTGACTTCACAAGCTTCTCAGAGTTTAACACTTTCCAAAGTCTTCTTCTTTTCTTGAAGGCGAGAACATGGACTGGTATCACTATAGGCGTTCTGGGCACGGTGGCTGCGTGGGCGATTATCAGATCCATATCTCGTTTGGCAACGAAATCGAGGTACCACTACCGCTACAAAGCGCTCGATTATACCGCAGGACCGCACAAGTTCACGTATGCGGAGCTTCGCCAGGCAATGGAGAACTTTGATGAAAGAAACCTACTGGGAAGTGGCGCATCGGGGTCTGTGTACCGAGGCTCTTTGGAAGGGCCAATTGCACAAGAGGGCAAACTGATTGCCGTGAAGCAGATCCGAGTCTCGGAGTCCAAGCAAGCCGAGGCTCTCTTTCACGCTGAAATGGCCAGTCTCAGCCAAATTCGGCATCGGAACGTGCTGCAGTTGCAGCGCTGGTGCCAAGAGAAAGGACGATTGCTGTTGGTGTTGGACTACATGCCCAATGGAGGCCTCAATGAATGGCTGCACAAAAGTCGCGGCCATTTCCAACGCCAAGCTTTGTCTTTGCAGCTGCGGCAGTCCATTTTGGAAGGGGTGGGTGCAGCTCTGGAATACTTGCACGAGGATTGTCCGAGTGTTGTTCTCCACCGGGACATCAAGTCCAGCAATGTGTTGCTGGATGCAGATTTCAAAGCCCACTTAGGAGACTTTGGTTTTGCTCGCTTGATGGATCACCACATGCTAGACAAAACCACTTTACCTGCAGGAACTTTTGGCTACATGGCTCCTGAGATGCCCTATACTGGGAAAGCCACTAAGGAATCAGATGTTTATAGTCTTGGAATCTTGTTGCTTGAAATTATGTGTGGAAGGCGTCCCTTTGATGTGCTCACAAGAGAACCAGAGGATCTCATGTTGTTACATTTTGTTTGGCGAGCTCATGAAGCCGGGTCATTGTTGAGTGTGGTGGATCCAAGACTACTTCAAACTCTTCAACCTTCTAAGGCAATTCCTATTCAAGACCATGAACCCACATCTACAATTAATCTTCCTACTATACCAACAAGGTCTCTCAATTTGATTGAAAACATTCCTATCACATCTATTGTGGACATGGACATTGAAGTCCGGAAATTAATGGTTGTACATCTCCTTCAATTGGGGCTACTATGTTGTCTTCCCAATCCAAAAGCCCGGCCATCTATAGTACAAATGAATGGTATATTGCAACAAATACGAGATATGGAGAGTCTATCTAACACTGTCACTATAGCAATGCCTTCTTTGCCAACCACTAAGCCTTTGGGACTTTACCAGTCGTTGGAGTTCTCACAAACAATTTTAAGTCCCAATTTATTGGCACCTTCTTCTATCTCATTAACTTATGACAGATCCATTGTTGATAATTCTACCTTGCAACAAGTTTTGGATAGTTTACACAAAGTTGATTAGTTCTACAGCCTCTTAAAATGTTTGTTAGTTTTCTTGTCTATTAGACCTTAGGTAGATCAAATGTAATATATAGTTATACACTTAGAGGTAGACAACTTATTTAGAGTTCCCAAACATGTATAGCTCCTACAGTAGCACCACTCAAGGAAGCAGGTAGAAATTCACGTCCAACAAATTATGTAACTTACCTTGACTATTTCACATGTAAGCACCACCCATGAAATATACCAACTACGCGAAGGTCAGATTCAACAAAACTTAAGTCATTATTGTAAAAAAAGTGACACATGTCATCTTGTGAATGGTCTGAATCTACTGTGGAAATTCAATTTGGGCAGTCCGGTGCCAAATCAGACCTTCACATACGATATCATTGTGGGCGAAATTTTCACTAGCAGGCTAGTCCTGAGGCACCTCCTTCTCCCTCTCAATTCTAAGTTATGCACGAAAGGCAATTCAAAAGGAATTTCAAGGATAACATAGAAGCGATCAAATCTCCCTGATCACTCGACAGAGACACTCCCCGTTAATTTTCGGGTAAGCTCCAAGTCGTTGTGTATTTCACCGTCAAACAACGAATGATTTTAGGTCGTGACTTTGTCTTCAGGTTCACTGGAAACTTCGCAGACCAGAACGAAACATATGCAAAGAAATGAATCGATGGACAAGGTGCAGTAAGCAGTCTAGACAGCAACTTCAAATTGCAATGAATGAGCGTTGCTAGCGCGTGAGCGGGGAGCGGGGAGCAGGAAGTGGTGAGCGGGGAGGGCAGATTTTAATTATTAAAAAGAAATTCTTCAAATAAGAAAATAAAGTTGAATGAACATGAATAAAAAATATGATGTAAACTGATGGAAATGGATGAAAAAAAATCCGGATGTACGTAGAAATGGACGAAGCATGGGGCGGACAATAGATGAAATTGGATGAAAAAAGTAGATGAAAAGTAGACCCAAAAAGTAGATGAAAAGTGGACCAAAAAGTAGATGAAAAATTTGGATGACAAATGGGTAGCAAATTAGATGAAAGTGGATGAAGAAATTGGATGGGAAAGATGGGTGACAATAAATGGGACACCTTCACAACATCAGAGCTTCAGAAATTGGAACTCGCTCATGAAAATGGATAACTACCCGAATGACAAACTCATCAAAATCCAAATGACTAACTGATGACAAGGATTCGCTAAAAAATATTGCCTTTTACGAGAACGACGACACTACATTTACAAAAGAGGGTTCAGCTAATTGAGGACCTAAGACCGCGTAATAACAATGCTTTATAACCGTGAAAGACAATAGATCAGTGTTATAGAGAACTGATGTTTTGAAGTGGCTGCATGGTTAATGAACCTAGTTAATGAACCTAGTTAACTATGCATTCCTTCGTTGTACAGTTCGGAATCATAAAACATTTACACAGAATTGTAGCATTTCACTTGTACGCCAAAACTCAGAAGGTTCCATTGCTTTATGCAGTGTACTGAAATTAAATGTGGAAATTCATACAATGCTAATTCAAAACACAAAACATAATGTCTGAATCTAAAAAAGCAATACAGAGAACTCCAGTATATTTTTTTGATATGATGGCCTACTCCTACAAGGTTCAGAAAATGTAAATAGTGACCCTTCTGGTCTCACTACTACTTCATTAATAACACTTGTGGTCACATGAAGATCTCTGGGAATGTATAAGCACTTTCTCTCTAATTAGGGTCTAAGTGGTTAAGTATCCCACTAAGAAGTATTAGCTTCACCTCATTGAAACTAAAACTGGGAGCATGAATGAAGCCATGTACTGGGGATTGCAGGTTACAGATGACGGTAAGAAGGAAATAAAGGTGCTTACAGTTTGACCACTGACCGCGCTTTCCTAAGGCCTTTGTCTTCATCTCTTTGAAATAAGGACACGTGCACTCTGGAAACGATGAAATCGTAAGCATGTATTGCTCAGTCCGCGGTTCTACTCCAGAAGTTAAACAAACTATGCATCCAAATCCAGGGTGAGGAACCATAGTCACTCTATGAATTTGTGCATTCAATATCATAGCTGAAGCGATATTGTTTGCATGTTTCCCTGTAGGTGGCTAGGTGCCTTGAGGTTCCGACGAATGATTTTTCCTGATCGTAATTTAGGATGTTCGTCAGGTGCCAATGGAATGGGATAAGCATTGACCAAGTCAACCCCACATTCTCCCCCAAACAACCTGCGAGGTGAAATTACTTCACGTTGAGGAAGTCTGAAGCCAGCTGATTCTAAGGCTAAAATCTCTTGCTTTGACAAGGCAGTGCCCCTTTTAACAGGCCAAATGTCAGGAACGGGGGGTTTAGACAACACCCACTTCCGCTTCGTCCCCTTCACACAACGTTCTATATCATCATTGCAAAAATAGAACTCCATACGCTCGTTTTTATTTTTCTTGTAATTCACCATCATACCTATATATGTTGGTGCTGCTGTGCTGACGCTATTTTGGACAATTCTTGTTGTGCATTTCTTCTTTGTATTCGCTTGAAGGGCAAAACATGCCTTTGCAGATGTTTGGGGAAGTCTTGCAATGTGCCAGGTCAGGACATCACAGTCGGTCTCTTGGATACATGATACATCGAAGGAAGGACCTTGAGTACGGCACTGGGATTCCTGCCGCGTTTCAATAAACAAGGGTACGTCTACTTCCACAGTTGGGCACACATCCTCTACAATTGGGGTTAGAGAAGGAGCACTTGTGAAAGCCTTCCACGATCTTGTCTGTACTCGGGGATGTGAGAAGTTCACTTTATCCGGTCTATGTGAATCATGCTCGCATCCCAAAGGGTGGTCCGCCTTTCGTTTCTGTGATCCAAATACTTCTTCACTTCAAAATGAGGTTGTCTACTAAAAAATTCTTGAACTGATGGAAGGCTTGAAATAGCTTCAGTGAGCACCTTCGGATTCCCGCTTCGTTGAGTTGATCGTTGGGCAACGCGGAGTAGTAATTCTTCCTTTCCAGGACCCGTCCCCGCATCTCCGCCTTTAAGGTATTGGTAATACCTTACCATCTGCATAAACGCTCTGACAAAATCATCAACAGTGGCAATGTATAAATCGTTCCCACGATTTCTAGACTGTTGAAGCCACTTATTGTGTACAGTCTTGGCGAGGTTGCACGAGGGCATCTTAGCCTTCTCCGTGTCAAACAGATCCTGAAGACATCGGAAGCATGTCAAATTAGTATAAACGACTAACATCATTAATTCACTTGTCACTTGTCAAAACATAAAAATAAGAGTTGCTGAAGAAATACACTTACCAGTTGCATGAACCCCCCCCATTGCCGATAACGAAAGTTCCAAACGATGTAGGCCGTCTTCAATTGTGGCACCGGATGAGGTCCACCATACTTTAATCGCAGGTAACGTTCTTCAGATTGTTCCGTTGAAATGGCATTTTTGTACTGTTTGCATAGAAGTCGGTGTTGATCTTATAAGTCCGCCCGTATATCAGCCTTTGTATGCTTTTCCATGGATTGGGTCCAATGAAAAGGCAAGTCCGCTCTCGATTCTCCATGGGTACACTAGTGTCACCTGATCCGTAGATAATTCGTACCGCATTCCAATTTGCTTGGGCACTATCTGCCATGAACCCTTTGAACTAAGTTTTAGGGACCCCATGTCTCTGCAGAACTGAATTTAGGTTTGTCCAGAATATGACTTGTGCAATACAGGCTTCTGATTGCATGTCGCACATGGCAATGGTCATTACTCGACAGTATACACTGTCATAAACGTGGCATGCCATGGTAGTCCATCCTTTTACCCGTTTCACATGATCAAACATCATCCAAGCATCCTGGAGGTCACCACCACTTTGCATATGCTTGACCAAGTCTATTCCACTACCTAGACCTACTTCCGACATTTTGAAGACAAATACCTTGTCCTTGTCAGAGCCTTGACCTGGGAATTTGCTCTCTTGAACAAATGCCCAAGTACTTGCCCCCCGCAACTTTGTTATGCTATCCATAACTCCAAACCTCCTCAGGTACTTGAAAGAAGCGACCTCGTTACGAATACTGGGTGAACTGAAATACTTACATTTATCCAGGATAGGTACGAGTTCTTCAATATTCAAAGTCTTCTGCAATTCTCCATCAGGGCGTAGAAGAAGTTCACCCAACAGTTCTTTTGTGGCCTCCAAAACAATGGCTGAATTTCTGCCAATTGGTGTCTTCTCCATTTGATCTCCTATTAGGCTTCGAGTCCTCTCCTTCATGTCGCGAAGCTCACCATCCTTGACGGGATGCTGATGATCGCCGAGATGAACAAATGCACAAGTTATAAGCGGATTCCCCAAGACGTAATACACCCTCACAGCGCAACGAGATATACAACTTGGCGCTTCCTTACAAATCTTGCAGACAAGGGTAGAGCCAGTTGGATGCGGTACTCCAATATCAAGCGGGCTAGGAGAGAAGCCTTCCCACTCCAACTCGTTTACTGGATTTGTTCTTTGCACTAGACCCAAGTACTCGCAATTCCCGTTCTCGCATCTGAGATGACCAACACATACGGAGGTACGAAACGACAAGCCATGACTGTTTGTTATATTTGTAGTAATCGTTTTCGTCCACACATGACCATCGTACCTCTTATCCATACCAATCATTTGTTTCGCATATGATGGAGCCCCCAACGAATCAACGGCTGGTAATTCAAAAATAACGTCGCCATTGAAATTCGAAGGAAGCACTGTAACCTTGTGTGTTGTAATTGTGTCGTAATCTATTTTAGACATAGCATTTTTACATCCCTTCCGTCCACGAAGTCCTTTCAAACAATCAATTACCGATGCTACAGAAGCAGTTTTGGTACTGGGAATCACAGTAACAGTCTGCTCTCCCAAATTAGAACTAGGGACTGGAATATCTGACGAGCGGTCCCATGCTTTCAAAGTTGGTTCCGTGTTCTCAATGTCAGAGTCATTGCTGAGAAGGGTTACTGTGAAGACACCAGGCTCAACTTTAGGAACCTTCATAGGTGGCGTCTGAAATGACGAAGAAGAAAAACGCTGATCAAGCACTAAGTCTGCGGATTTCCGACCAATCAGAATTACTTACCCCATAGGCCCTATATTTCCCAGCTTTCAAGTGCCACAATCTATTCACGCCTTCCAAAATAGGTACTTGACCGACAGTGTGAGTTAGGACTTTCGTCTCTACGTCAAATATTTCTTCATCGATATGCAGAGAGTCCGCATGTAAGTTAAATCTAATACCAAATCGAAAGGCGGACACCGAAGCGACACCATCAAGGTCCAGCGGAAATAGTATAGGAACCCCATCAGCGGCGCCATTCACGATCACCATATCCAGAAACTCTGACATTGCAAAATATTCCAATTCATAGCATGGACACAAACAATCTCACGATCACCATGTGACGCTCTCTAACACGTAAACTACGAACTCATAGTCCAGGGAGGTACATGAAATAACACAGCAAGCAAATAAACTGAATCCTGCATACCAAACGATGCAGAGGATGATAAATTATCTATAATTCAATGAAACCAATATTAGGAACGCCTCATTATACAACTTTGGCGTTACGGCCGTCATTATATATAATGAAATTTATAATTAATTTTTTACCTCACTAGAAGTAACAACTGAGTTGGTTAAGAGGATTTCGGCCGTCCTACAAAACTAAGAATATAGACTCCTCCAACGTTAACATGTAAGCACATCGTATGCAATAAAATATAACCGGAACATTTGTAATAAAGACCAAATTCTATGACAAGGCAACCTTCCGAAGAGGCATTGCGATTGAAAAATGGATATCCCGGCCACTAATTAGGACGGTAGGCATTAACTTTTGTTCCCACAGTGATGGTACGAAGCTAATTAGGTAACAAAATACAATAAATGTCTGACAATAATTAAATACAATGTCAGCTTTCTCCAGCCAATCATTCGACAATCAGTTACTTCAAAAGATGTATTTAAAGTGATAAACAAGGGAATCCTGACGGCTATGCGTCAAGATACATAGGCACGGAAGGAACATGAATTACTAATATCCAGCGTCATGAAGATGCATATTATGTGATACACTATATTATTTGCTACTAATAACAAAACTGTGACATTACCGTTTGAGATGAATACAGTTCGATCATTCGTATCAACAACGACCCAGGAGTATTTAACGTGTATGAGTAATCATTATATAACATTCTGAAATAACCCAACATTATTTGACTATACGTGGGGGACCCTGAAGGCCATACCCTTCGAACAACTACTACTGTACATCAAAGGAATCTGGATTAGAAACAAACGTAACAGCATAAATGCCAATATCCATGAGTGTAATCGTGTCGAGTATGTTCGACACTGTCTATGCGTGTCCACCAGGGCTGATAAGGATTTTGTCACTATTGTAAGAGACCATTACGTAGAACTTCATATTAGAATTTGAGAATACAGAAAATACTATTAAGTGACTCTATCAATTGATGATTAAGGCTAATAACATTAATGAACTTGTAAACTCACAACGCCATAATCGTTTTATAAATTATACTAATCGAATCACTGACACACTATCGACAAAATTTATCCCCCCAGACAGAAGGCACAAGATATATGGATTATCCATTACCTTAAGAAACAACGGATGGGGAATTTCATGACTGAGAAATATTGAAACACCGTCAGAGAAATCCAAGGTAAAGTCCATCCAAAGGACTAATGACGCACCAGTTCTCCCAGGAAGTCAAGGTCGGCGAGAAAGGATGGGGAGACTGGGAAGTGTGTGACGGCGGGGATCCAGCTGGCGCGTTGGAGACGAAACGAGCGGTAAGGAACGGCGGGAAAGAAAAGGGCAGCGAGGAAGCCCGGACTGGCGCAGTGGTGCATTCCCTTCGACAAAATTGTTCTCCTTGCGTTTTTGATTTTCGACGTCGTTGGAGCGTGGACTATCTGAAGTTGGTTGCGAGCGAAGCAAAGATGGATGGGGTTTACAACTTACGGCCAAGGGTGGGGAGGTCGAACGCCATCCCAGGACCTTCGGCAAACTCGGCACAGGCAATAGTGCGTCCGGAAGAAGCCTCTCCTCGAAACCAGGTAAGGGTTGTGAACTCTCAACTTCTCATCCTGTCTCGCATGCATGACTCAGTACGCGTCGCCCACGGCCTGAATAGCTGAATTCAGAGCTAGGTTTTATTAGGGTTAAAGGCAAGCCCAATCCGCTCCGCTCAAGGTAGCTGGTCACCTCATCGAGCGGGGGCCAAACCTGCCAAGCGTATTCATATTTCTTTTTTGCTTTCGTCTACGTGCTAAGGTCACATTCTCGTAAGCTTAGTATTAGCGTTGCATGGCCTGGTCATGGCGGAGCTCGTCTCGGCCCCGAAAGATTTCCCAGGGTCAAGGGGTCATACATAACTTCTTCGGATCGTTCTGGTTTCGGGACGGAGCTCAGTCCTTTTCGGGAACACCACCCGCTCCCCGTGACCATCTGGTCACCACACCAGAGGCCAGACAAGCCAGCCAATCCCTTTTGGATATATTTTCTTTTTGTTTCTCCAATTGGGTCTCACGTCACGTTTTCTTCAGTTTTGCATTCTGCTGCATGGCTTGGTCACGTGGGCTCTCGTCTCGGCCTCGAGAGAAGTCCCATGGTCACGGGGTCATGCATAACTTCTTCTGATCGTTCTGGTTTCGGGACGGAGCTAAGTCCCTTTCGGGAACACCACTCGCTCCCCGTGACCATCTGGTCACCGCACCAGAGGTTGGACAAGCCAGCCAGTCCCTTTTGGATATATATTTTTTTTGTTTCTCCAATTGGGTCTCACGTCACGTTCTCATCAGTTTTGCATTCTGTTGCATGGCCTGGTCATGGCGGAGCTCGTCTCGGCCCCGAAAGATTTCCCAGGGTCACGGGGTCATGCATAACTTCTTCTGATCGTTCTGGTTTCGGGACGGAGCTCAGTCCCTTTCGGGAACACCACCCGCTCCCCGTGACCATCTGGTCACTGCACCAGAGGTTGGACAGGCCAGCCAATCCCTTTTGGATATATCTTTTTCTTGTTTCTCCAGCTGGGTCTCACGTCACGTTCTCATCAATTTTGCATTTGCTGCATGGCCCGGTCAAGGCAGAGCTCGTCTCGGCCCCGAGAGATTACCCATGGTCATGGGGTCATGCATAACTTCTTCTGATCGTTCTGGTTTCGGGACGGAGCTAAATCCCTTTCGAGAACACCACCCGCTCCCCGTAACCATCTGGTCACCGCACCAAAGAGAGGACAAGCTAGCCAATCTCTTTTGGATATATTTTTTTTTTGTTTCTCCAGTTGGGTCTTACGTCACGTTCTCACCAGTTTTGCATTCTGTTGCATGGCCTGGTCATTGCCGAGCTCGTCTCGGCCCCGAGAGATTTCCCAGGGTCATGGGGTCATGCATAACTTCTTCTGATCGTTCTGGTTTCGGGACGGAGCTAAGTCCCTTTCGGGAACACCACCCGCTCTCCGTGACCATTTGGTCACCGCACCAGAGGTTGGACAAGTCAGCCAATCCCTTTTGGATAAATTTTTTTTTTGTTTCTCCAGTTGGGTCTCATGTCACGTTGTCACCAGTTTTGCATTCTGCTGCATGGCCTGGTGATTGCCGAGCTCGACTCGGCCCCGAGAGATTTCCTATGGTCATGAGGTCATGCATAACTTCTTCTGATCGTTCTGGTTTCGGGACGGATGTTAGTCCCTTTTGGAAACACCACCCGCTCCCCGAGACCATCTGGTCACTGCACCAGAGGTTGGACAGGCCAGCCAATCCCTTTTGGATATATCTTTTTCTTGTTTCTCCAGTTGGGTCTCACGTCACGTTCTCATCAATTTTGCATTTGCTGCATGGCCCGGTCAGGGCAGAGCTCGTCTCGGCCCCGAGAGATTTCCCATGGTCATGGGGTCATGCATAACTTCTTCTGATCGTTCTGGTTTCGGGACGGAGCTAAATCCCTTTCGAGAACACCACCCGCTCCCCGTAACCATCTGGTCACCGCACCAAAGAGAGGACAAGCTAGCCAATCTCTTTTGGATATATTTTTTTTTTGTTTCTCCAGTTGGGTCTTACGTCACGTTCTCACCAGTTTTGCATTCTGCTGCATGGCCTGGTCATTGCCGAGCTCGTCTCGGCCCCGAGAGATTTCCCAGGGTCATGGGGTCATGCATAACTTCTTCTGATCGTTCTGGTTTCGGGACGGAGCTAAGTCCCTTTCGGAAACACCACCCGCTCTCCGTGACCATTTGGTCACCGCACCAGAGGTTGGACAAGTCAGCCAATCCCTTTTGGATATATTTTTTTTTTGTTTCTCCAGTTGGGTCTCACGTCACGTTGTCACGAGTTTTGTATTCTGCTGCATGGCCTGGTCATTGCCGAGCTCGTCTCGGCCCCGAGAGATTTCCCATGGTCATGAGGTCATGCATAACTTCTTCTGATCGTTCTGGTTTCGGGACGGAGCTAAGTCCCTTTCGGGAACACCACCCGCTCTCCGTGACCATTTGGTCACCGCACCAGAGGTTGGACAAGTCAGCCAATCCCTTTTGGATAAATTTTTTTTTTGTTTCTCCAGTTGGGTCTCACGTGACATTGTCACCAGTTTTGCATTCTGCTGCATGGCCTGGTCATTGCCGAGCTCGTCTCGGCCCCGAGAGATTTCCTATGGTCATGAGGTCATGCATAACTTCTTCTAATCGTTCTGGTTTCGAGACGGATCTCAGTCCCTTTTGGAAACACCACCCGCTCCCCGAGACCATCTGGTCACCGCACTAGAGGTTGGACAAGCCAGCCAATCCCTTTTGGATATATCTTTTTCTTGTTTCTCCAATTGGGTCTCACGTCACGTTCTCATCAATTTTGCGTTTGCTGCATGGCCCGGTCAGAGCAGAGCTCGTCTCGGCTCCGAGAGATTTCCCATAGTCATGGGGTCATGCATAACTTCTTCTGATCGTTCTGGTTTCGGGACGGAGCTAAGTCCCTTTCGAGAACACCACCCGCTCCCCGTAACCATCTGGTCACCGCACCAAAGAGAAGACAAGCCAGCCAATCCCTTTCGGATATATTTTTTTTTTGTTTCTCCAGCTGGGTCTCACGTCACGTTCTCACCAGTTTTGCATTCTGTTGCATGGCCTGGTCATTGCCGAGCTCGTCTCGGCCCCGAGAGATTTCCCAGGGTCATGGGGTCATGCATAACTTCTTCTGATCGTTCTGGTTTCGGGACGGAGCTGAGTCCCTTTCGGGAACACCACCCGCTCTCTGTGACCATTTGGTCACCGCACCAGAGGTTGGACAAGTCAGCCAATCCCTTTTGGATATATTTTTTTTTTGTTTCTCCAGTTGGGTCTCACGTCACGTTGTCACCAGTTTTGCATTCTGCTGCATGGCCTGGTGATTGCCGAGCGCGTCTCGGCCCCGAGAGATTTCCTATGGTCATGAGGTCATGCATAACTTCTTCTAATCGTTCTGGTTTCGAGACGGATCTCAGTCCCTTTTGGAAACACCACCCGCTCCCCGAGACCATCTGGTCACTTCACCAGAGGTTGGACAAGCCAGCCAATCTCTTTTGGATATATCTTTTTCTTGTTTCTCCAGCTGGGTCTCACGTCACGTTCTCATCAATTTTGCATTTGCTGCATGGCCCGGTCATTGCAGAGCTCGTCTCGGCCCCGAGAGATTTCCTATGGTCATGGGATCATGCATAACTTCTTCTGATCGTTCTGGTTTCGGGACGGAGCTAAGTCCCTTTCGGGAACACCACCCGCTCTCTATGACCATTTGGTCATCGCACCAGAGGTTGGACAAGTCAAACAATCCCTTTTGGATAAATTTATTTTTTGTTTCTCCAGTTGGGTTTCACGTCACGTTTTCATCACTTTTGCATTCTGCTGCATGGCCTGGTCATTGCCGAGCTCGTCTCGGCCCCGAGAGATTTCCCATGGTCAAGGGGTCATGCATAACTTCTTCTGATCGTTCAAGTTTCGGGACGGATCTTAGTCCCTTTCGGGAACACCACCCGCTCTCCATGACCATTTGGTCACCGCACCAAAGAGAGGACAAGCCAGCCAATCTCTTTTGGATATATTTTTTTTCTGTTTCTCCAGTTGGGTCTTACGTCACGTTCTCACCAGTTTTGCATTCTGCTGCATGGCCTGGTCATTGCCGAGCTCGTCTCGGCCCCGAGAGATTTCCCATGGTCAAGGGGTCATGCATAACTTCTTCTGATCGTTCAAGTTTCGGGACGGATCTTAGTCCCTTTCGGGAACACCACCCGCTCCCCGTGACCATTTGGTCACCGCACCAAAGAGAGGACAAGCCAGCCAATCTCTTTTGGATATATTTTTTTTTTGTTTCTCAAGTTGGGTCTCACGTCACGTTCTCACCAGTTTTGCATTCTGCTGCATGGCCTGGTTATTGCCGAGCTCGTCTCGGCCCCGAGAGATTTCCTATGGTCATGGGGTCATGCATAACTTCTTCTGATCGTTCTGGTTTCGGGACGGAGCTAAGTCCCTTTCGGGAACACCACCCGCTCTCCGTGACCATTTGGTCACCGCACCAGAGGTTGGACAAGTCAGCCAATCCCTTTTGGATATATTTTTTTTTTGTTTCTCCAGTTGGGTCTCACGTCATGTTGTCACCAGTTTTGCATTCTGCTGCATGGCCTGGTGATTGCCGAGCTCGTCTCGGCCCCGAGAGATTTCCTATGGTCATGAGGTCATGCTTACTTCTTCTGATCGTTCTGGTTTCGGGACGGATGTTAGTCCCTTTTGGAAACACCACCCGCTCCCCGAGACCATCTGGTCACTCCACCAAAGGTTGGACAAGCTAGCCAATCCCTTTTGGATATATCTTTTTCTTGTTTCTCCAATTGAATCTCACGTCACGTTCTCATCAATTTTGCATTTGCTGCATGGCCCGGTCAGGGCAGAGCTCGTCTCGGATCCGAGAGATTTCCCATAGTCATGGGGTCATGCATAACTTCTTCTGATGGTTCTGGTTTCGGGACGGAGCTAAGTCCCTTTCGAGAACACCACCCGCTCCCCGTAACCATTTGGTCACCGCACCAAAGAGAGGACAAGCCAGCCAATCTCTTTTGGATATATTTTTTTTTTGTTTCTCCAGTTGGGTCTTACGTCACGTTCTCACCAGTTTTGCATTCTGTTGCATGGCCTGGTCATTGCCGAGCTCGTCTCGGCCCCGAGAGATTTCTCAGGGTCATGGGGTCATGCATAACTTCTTCTGATGGTTCTGGTTTCGGGACGGAGCTAAGTCCCTTTCGGAAACACCACCCGCTCTCCGTGACCATTTGGTCACCGCACCAGAGGTTGGACAAGTCAGCCAATCCCTTTTGGATAAATTTTTTTTTTGTTTCTCCAGTTGGGTCTCACGTCACGTTTTCACCAGTTTTGCATTCTGTTGCATGGCCTGGTCATTGCCGAGCTCGTCTCGTCCCCGAGAGATTTCCCATGGTCATGAGGTCATGCATAACTTCTTCTGATCGTTCTGGTTTCGGGACGGAGCTAAGTCCCATTCGGGAACACCACCCGCTCTCCGTGACCATTTGGTCACCGCACCAGAGGTTGGACAAGTCAGCCAATCCCTTTTCGATAAATTTTTTTTTTGTTTCTCCAGTTGGATCTCACGTCACGTTGTCACCAGTTTTGCATTCTGCTGCATGGCCTGGTCATTGCCGAGCTCGTCTCGGCCCCGAGAGATTTCCCATGGTCATGGGGTCATGCATAACTTCTTCTGATCGTTCTGGTTTCTGGACGGATCTTAGTCCTTTTCGGGAACACCACCCGCTCCCCGTGACCATCTCGTCACCGCACCAGAGGTTGGACAAGCCAGCCAATCCCTTTTGGATAAATTTTTTTTTTGTTTCTCTAGTTGGGTCTCACGTCACGTTGTCATCAGTTTTGCATTCTGCTGCATGGCCTGGTCGGTGCCGAGCTCGTCTCGGCCCCGAGAGATTTCCCATGGTCATGTGGTCATGCATAACTTCTTCTGATCGTTCTGGTTTCGGGACGGATCTTAGTCCTTTTCGGGAACACCACCCGCTCCCCGAGACCATCTGGTCAGCGCACCAGAGGTTGGACAAGCCAGCCAATCCCTTTTGGATATATCTTTTTCTTGTTTCTCCAGTTGGGTCTCACGTCACGTTCTCATCAGTTTTGCATTTGCTTTATGGCCCGGTCATGGCAGAGCTCGTCTCGGCCCCAAGAGATTTCCCAGGGTCATGGAGTCATGCATAACTTCTTCTGATGGTTCTGGTTTCGGGACGGATGTTAGTCTCTTTCGGGAACACCACCCGCTCCCCGTGACCATTTGGTCACCGCACTAGAGGTTGGACAAGTCAGCCAATCTCTTTTGGATAAATTTTTTTTTTGTTTCTCCAGTTGGGTCTTACGTTTCGTTGTCACCAGTTTTGCATTCTGCTGCATGGCCTGGTCATTGCCGAGCTCGTCTCGGCCCCGAAAGATTTCCCAGGGTCATGGGGTCATGCATAACTTCTTCTGATCGTTCTGGTTTCGGGACGGATCTTAGTCCCTTTCGGGAACACCACCCGCTCCCCGTGACCATTTGGTCACCGCACCAGAGGTTGGACAAGCCAGCCAATCTCTTTTGGATAAAATTTTTTTTTGTTTCTCCAGTTGGGTCTCACGTCACGTTGTCATCAGTTTTGCATTTTGCTGCATGGCCTGGTCATTGCCGAGCTCGTCTCGGCCCCGAAAGATTTCCTAGGGTCATGGGGTCATGCATAACTTCTTCTGATCGTTCTGGTTTCAAAACAGATCTCAGTCCCTTTCGGAAACACCACCCGCTCCCCGAGACCATTTGGTCACTGCACTAGAGGTTGGACAAGCCAGCCAATCTCTTTTGGATATATCTTTTTCTTGTTTCTCCAGCTGGGTCTCACGTCACGTTCTCATCAGTTTTGCATTTGCTGCATGGCCCGGTCATAGCCGAGCTCGTCTCGGCCCCAAGAGATTTCCCAGGGTCATGGAGTCATGCATAACTTCTTCTGATGGTTCTGGTTTCGGGACGGATCTTAGTCCCTTTCGGGAACACCACCCGCTCCCCGTGACCATTTGGTCACCGCACTAGAGGTTGGACAAGCCAGCCAATCTCTTTTGGATATATTTTTTTTTTGTTTCTCCAGTTGGGTCTTACGTCACGTTCTCATCAGTTTTGCATTCTGCTGCATGGCCTGGTCATTGCCGAGCTCGTCTCGGCCCCGAGAGATTTCCCATGGTCATGGGATCATGCATAACTTCTTCTGATTGTTCTGGTTTCGGGACGGAGCTAAGTCCCTTTCGGGAACACCACCCGCTCCCCGTGACCATTTGGTCACCGCACTAGAGGTTGGACAAGTCAGCCAATCTCTTTTGGATAAATTTTTTTTTTGTTTCTCCAGTTGGGTCTCACGTCACGTTCTCATCAGTTTTGCATTTGCTGCATGGCCCGGTCATGGCAGAGCTCGTCTCGGCCCGAGAGATTTCCTAGGGTCATGGGGTCATGCATAACTTCTTCTGATCGTTCTGGTTTCGGGACGGAGCTCAGTCCCTCTCGAGGAAACCACCCGCTCCGCTGTGACCATCTAGTCACCGCACCTCAGGCCGGACAAGCTAGCCAATCCCTTTTGGATATATTTGTTTTTGTTTCTCCTGTCGGTCTCATGTCACGATCCCTCAGTTTTGTTTATTGCTGCATGGCTTGGTCACGTGGGGCCTCGTCTCGGCCTCGAGAGAAGTCGATTGGTCACGGGATCATGCATAATTTCTTTCGATCGTTTTTGTTTTATGACGGAGCTCAGTCCCTCTCGAGGAGACCACCCGCTCCGCTGTGACCATCTGGTCACCGCACCAGAGGTTGGACAAGCCAGCCAATCTCTTTTGGATATATTTTTTTTTGTTTCTCCTATTGGGTCACACGTCACGTTCTCTTCAATTTTGCATTCTGCTGCATGGCCTGGTCATGGCAGAGCTCGTCTCGGCCCCGAGAGAAGTCCCAGGGTCACGGGGTCATGTATAACTTCTTTCAGTCGTTCTTGTTCTGGTGACGGAGCTCTGTCCCTTTCGGGAAGACAACACGCGCCTTGTGACCATCTGGTCAAAGGGTCACGAGGTCATGCACATATTTCCTTGACTGGTATGCGTCCAATTGACGGGGCTAAGCCTTGATCGGGAGTTCTCACCCGTTCCTCTGTGTTCTGGTGGTCACCGCACGAGGGAGCGGGCCATGCCTGCCAAGCATGTTCGCTTTTTGTTTTTTCCATTGGTCGATTTGTTATAGTCACGACCTCTTATATTCGGTCTTTCTATGCTGCTTGGCTTGATCACCGGGAACTTTATGCTGGCCCCGAGAGGGACTCTGGATGCATGTTCTTATGGGTCAAATATAGTATCCTTTTATTTTTATGTCCGACATACGTGCTTGTTCTACACAGTTTTGTCCGTTTTTTTAACCGTGTACTAATTGTGTAGTCTTCTCTATTCTCTATATTGCTAGCAGGTGCGGGCTTCTGAGGATTTAATGCAAGAGGATACTGGACCGGTTGGTGTTACAGTTGTCCATTCAACCGGCGCAGAAGTTGGTGTCCCTGAGCTTCCTGAGGAGGTTCCCATGGCAGTGGTAAACCTTGACAATCTATTACGTGACCTAGATCAAGCACTGGATGATATGTATAGGGATGGTCGCATGCCCCCTCCTGAGTCTACTTGTACTTCACTGGGATCCAATGATGTTGAGGTTCATGACTTCTGTACATGTAATCATCAAGATGATGAGGTTACCTCTGCACTAGATGGAGACAAGGACATTTATATCTTGTGCTGTGGAAACTACAGATCCTTAGCAGAGAAATGCATATGTGGCATTTAGTTTGTTTTATTGGGGGGCCGTGATTGAATCTCCTGGATTGTTCAATCCAATAAGTTCATTCTCTTAAGGATATAAACAAGGTTTATCATTGGCTCACACACCCATAAGTCTACCATTCATTGATGGGAGTAATATCAGTATTTATTAATTTTGTGTTTCATGTGTGTGGCTAATAGTGGAAGGAACCATACGATTGCTCCACCGACGAGGTCATCGAGGTTGACGAGCTGGAGGATGATAGAATTCGGGGAATTGAACCCCACTACATGGAAGATGACATTCGGCAACCCCAAACGATGGACACAGTTTCTATCATTTCCAGTCTGAGGCTCACTTTCTCTGATCAGTCTCGTATGAAGATACCTTTATGTAGGATGGTTCCAATGCCAATGGTACGACCAACCCTGGAATGTAACCTTACACTGTTAGAGAATCAATTTAGTCGTGGATACGACGAAGGCGCAAGAGTATTCTACATCTCTACATCTGATGAGCAGGGGCAATCAGCTGTATTTTCAGATGCTGAGAAAACTGAATGGGGACCACATTGGAATGCGGCGAACGACAAGTTCAACGTATTCTTGAAGTCGCAGACATCGTTGAAGCATTTGCTGGATTACAAGTTTTATGTCTGTGATGGTAATCACAGACAAATTGCTTGGATGAAGCACATCCAGAGGCTTCACAGCATCGAGGCGACTTGGCATGTCAGTGTTGATGCTATTGTCCTCGACACTAGGAATCGAATTGGAGTGGCTATGTAGGCAATGCACGACATAAACAAGTAAGCGAGGTCATGCTGGGTTCATTCATGTGTTGGAGTTTCTATAATTCTGGTATTGATTCAATTCATTCATGTTTCTAGTGATATTTGATGTTCTTGTCATTCTCTGGTTCAGGCAGACGGAGAATTCTCATATTAAAACGAACCTCGTACATACCCTATATCGGGTCCAGAAGTACGGGGTCATGGGACTTGAGAAATTCCATGAGCTCCTTAGTCCAAAAGAAGCGCACACTTGTAGCCAAAATTCTCGCAAGACTTGGTACAGTATGCCGCTTGAGATCTTTACATTGTTCATATTCAAGGTATGAAGTTCTGTCTATTTGATGATATTGCATGCTTTGTATGAGTGAAGGATCACTTCGTTGTACTCTAAAATGGTGCTACCGTGTTGAGGTCCGAAATCGATTTTCTCTTTCTTCAGCAAGACATTGCGTCGGTTGCTGATGCCGTAGTCAGGAAGTATAATGAAGATACTCCACCAAGTGAAGCTACGAAGGAGGAAGTGGCAACGGCCATGCGAGTTTCGATTAAAGATTCTACGGAGAAGCTCTACAAGAAACTGTCAAAGATTGTTGCGGTTGCGAATCCCGCGCTTGGTTCTGAGTGGTTGAAGGAGGTATTTTGTCTTCCTTTATTCAATTATGTGAAGTCAGATGTTTCCATTTCGATTCTTCTCACTCTCTTTTCATTGATTGTCTGCAGATTGAGAGGCATTGGAGCTTATATTCTGTCCCTGAATTGACATTGGAGAAGTTACAAATGATTGCGACATGCAATACGAGTCCATCATTCAAAGTGAGGTGGCTGAAATGGATGAATTCCTCTGGCCCCTCACGAGAGGCACGTAGATTTCCGGCCAAACCGATCAACGAGGAGAGGTTATTACAGTTTCTTGCAAAGGCATGTTGGTATGCTGAGGTAAGCATTGGAATTGTCTTGTTTGGTGCTTTTTGAATAATCCATCTATTGTATTTCTTCAATGTGTAGGATATTTTGATGGTGCATGAGACCCTTAATATTTTGTCACATCATCCTGTGCCCAAATCGAGGACTCTGCTTCTGAAATGTTTGATGCAATCATTCGATCTGATAACATTTCTATCGATCTCACTGTCGCTATGGAGCCGAAGACCCTGTTAGAATATATCGAGAGTTGGCGCATGAAGCTCTGGGAACATGCGTACACGGGGGTGTTCAAGGGTGCTGATGCATACAAGAAGTCTGAGTCGTTCAAAGATTACAGAGGGTCTATTCTGGCTGTCAAGCGAGTTATATACCGGTACAGTGTTTTTGCCCTTTCCTTGTTGGTCAGGTCATTGTGTATCGGACAATATACTTTAATTGATTCACTTTATAAGTTCTGTCAATAGCCTTGAATTCAAAGTGGACCTCGGGCCCAATGGAAGACGGGCTAGGAGGCGTCATTGCACCCTCCACTTTTCCCTTCCTGATACTATGTATTTTCGGGGTGATGTAGGTACTTCAAGTTTGAGTTGTACATCAAGAAGGCCATCTCCAAAGAAGATCTACCGCCGTTCCTTACGACATGGTTGGATCGCTCTTCTCCAGACTGCATGTTTTCTCCTATGCAGTTGAAGAATTGGACCAGTGCTCACCTGCAAGCCTGCCCGTGGTACCTCGAGTGCAACTTCGGCACTATTCCACCCAAAGAGGAAGCACTCTTTGACACTTTGAATGACACTGGGATTGTGGACCCAGAGTTCGATGAGTTCGCTGGTCTGGATCCCGATACTCGAGCGAAGGCCATAAAACGACGGGATATATCAGACAAGAAGAAACTGGAGAAGCTGGAGGAGGCTAAGAAGAAGACCGAGGACAGCAAGAAGAAGAGACTGGCCGCTCAGGTTGAGAAGGACCAGGAGAAGTCGAAGAAGAGAGGGACAAAGAGGAAAGCCTACACTCCGGATCCCCAACCTGCCACAAGTGCAACTGACGTTAGGGAAGGGTCATCTGGCTTCTCCCTTACTCAAGAGAGACTTGTACATGGACTGACACCAACGGTTCAAACTCTTCCTGCCGTTCCAGACATTGATGAGTGCATACTGAACTTGTCAGTGGGTTCCTTACCTATAGATGAAAAGGCCTTCGATGACGTCCTCGCCTTTCTAGACATGGTTAGTCATGTTAACATTTATTTGTTCGTGCATTATTGGAACATGGATAGAATACATGTCAATTGAAGGTCTTTAGAACATGTTCGTTCTGGCCATGGTGTGATGCTCCAATTGCATGTTTAGGTGAATTAACTGACACCTCTTTGTACTCTGCAGCACTGTACTGATAAGGACAGGTACTTCGATGGTGTATTGAGTACTCAAGAGGCAATGGATCTCATCTTTGTGGATGTTCCTGAAGGTCTACATGTGCCGACTGTGTCTGCTCCGCCTGCCTCGATTCCCGACTGGAATGAGTTCAAGAAAGGGTTCCTAGTTCCCGTTTTTGACTTTGCGAAAGAGTACCTCCACGACAAGGGCGCCTTATTGGTGATGTATCCAGCGCCCTCCACTCGACACAAGAGTCACCTTCTCGGATGTTGCAAGACGTACAATTTTAGAATTCTTCTTACGTGGTTCGGCATGAACCACCTACATCTCACATCGCCAGTTGATCAAACCAAAACGGTAATTACATTTCTTTATTTTTATATTTTGTCAAATCTTGTGATTCTTTGATCTATTGTATGTTAACCTCTCCATTGTTTGCAGACCATGCGATTCTCAATCTCTCTTTTAGTGAAGGAGTCGGGACCCAAAACCGAATCGGAGTTTCCATTCCAGTTTGTTCCATCCCATCAAGAGGTGGGTGTGGATGTGGCTAGGGACGATATACTCCAGAATTTCTGCAACAAAGAAGATGTCACCATGAATGGTTCCATTCCGTGGAGAGGTCCTCGAGAGAAGGCGCGACAATTCATGCATATGCTTGTCGAGGCGTTATCGGAACCAGGGGACGTCGTGGTAGACTGCACAGCAGCAACAGGTAACAAATCTTCTCTAATTCATTGATTTTTTTAACCAAGACCAAACTGAAAGGGATTTTCAGAAGTAATTTTTTTTATTCGCATGGATGTTTTCAGGATCAAGCATTCAAGCATGCCGTGCATCGCGCCGGCACGTCTTGGCATTTGAGGAGGATAAGGAGATTTTTGACGCTCTGATTGCACCGGTTCTACGCATGGATGGGTATTCTCGACCAGCACCGGCACAGAATATTTCAGAAATTCAGGATGTGGATGAAGAGGACGTGGAGCCTGAGCATGTTGTGAAGACATCTCGATTCAGTAAGTAAGTTTAACTCGAAAATCTATTCTTTACATTGTCTATTCTCATTCCACTAAGCATTCAGTCTAATTCTCTCTTCATTCCATTATCCAGGCAGGCCAAGAAAGTGAGGTCTCTGACACATGTGCCGTTCTTTGGGAAGCCTGAGTTCTTTCCAAGCCCCCCTAAACCATTTAGGCTACCTATGTATGCTGAGTCCAACGCTGGAGAGTTTATTGCCCTTGAGCTAAAGCCAAGCTCTCGAGCTCGGTGGGTAGATCCTCGTGTTCTAGACTTCGTGGATGACTGTGCTATTGAGTCACAGTCAGAAACGTCAAACAGCGAGGGTAGTACAATATGAGATCTCTCTATATCCTAAACTTCCAAACCCTACTTTTATATCTTCTGTATATGCTTATGTCCCTAAATTGGGAATTATTTTCTCTACATTGTTGCCGGTCCTATATTTATTTCTGCTGAATGCATTGTCTACTTTTTGCCATCTTCCTGCAATATTGTGCTTGTCGTATCATCCCTTGTCCTTCGTATTACATATCATTCTCTTGATGTGCCCTTCGAGGACCGTAATGTTTCCATTTTTATTACTGTGTCTAGAACTTACTTATATACGAATCATATATATAATTTCGTTGACCGCGTATTGAACTTGGTATTTGTGTTTTGGTACCTCTGAACCTGATAGTCCCGTGTTGCGTGAGCCCTAAACCCTAAACGCATCTCTTGGTGTCGAGACGGGACTATATTAATTTTATTCGTTCATTAAACCACGTGTTTGATTTCATAAAATACTTATCATTGTGAACTATATTTCCCAAAAATTTGTCATACCTGTTCGAAGAAGCCAACACTCCCGAAGTCTTCTTGGGCCCAAGACATGGACCTTGAAGACCTCTTGCCCATGCACATGCCCTGGGTTGGGCTGTCCGTTCTGCATTTGTCTTCCTTTGCGTAATCTGCCACTCTTTTTTGTCTTCGGTTGTACACATTAGTTTAGGATTTGAAATTGCATTGTTATCCAAGCATTAATGTTAGAGGATTATTTTGTCCAGATTATCTCGCGGAGCTTTTTACACTGCGAAATACGAACACCCTCTCCGTGTCAGTCGTCGTGCACTTCTTTCAGCCATGTCGTGTAATTGTCTACTAACCACTTTGAAGTACTACACTATGTACTCGACTAATCACAACATGTAGAGGCTTCGTTTTCCAAAAACCGCACATGCTACAAAATTGCCTTCGCCGGCTATTGTCACATTCTAAATGAACTAGGATACAAGTTCTTCATCAGTTTGCATCCAATTTTTTATCCACTTTTTCATCCACTTTTTCATTTAATTTATCATCCACCTTCTTCATCCACTTTTCATCCACTTTTCATCCACTTTTCATCCAATAGCATCAAGTCCTCCCTCAACTTTTTCCTAAACTTTAATCTATTTTCAAATTTCTCACTTTCCAAAAATTATATTATAGTTCTAATATTGTGGCTCCCCGCTCACCAATTCCCGCTTCCCGCTCGCTGCTCGCCGCTCCACGCTCACATACCAGCATTCCTCTGCAATGAATTGTCCCACTCAGGTCCAGGAAGAATGCTCACTCGTTGTGCTTTAGGTTTTCATCATGAATGTTGGATGAAATTGGATGGTATTTCTCCAAGATGAAAACATGATGGGTTTTGTGACACAAGTTGTGACACTATATACTTAACCCCTAAATGCCCAAGGCACCAAATTTTGGTGTCAACAATACTTTGAAGTTAAATAAAACCTAACCAAGTTGCAAGTTATTTTTAGTAGTTTATATTTTTGAAAAATTATTTTTTAAGTCTAGTTTTAGCATCAAAAATCCAATTTTCAAAATGATTGATTATGATTTTTCTATTCAAGATTTTGTGCAGGGGTGTCCATTGCAATCTTGAAGCTCCGTAGTGTTGAGGGCTCTTGGAAATGAACCTCAAATACACTAGATCTTGGAGACAAATTTACATTAGAAATTCATTTAAAAAAATTATAGAGTAAATTTTGAGAAGTCATAAATTGATTGGGGTTATGCATATTAGACCCTTTATCCTCATTTTTTTTTGGTAACCAACTTTTTAGATTTGACATTTGAAAAGAGGATTGAAAGACTTCAAATTACTTTTGCAGTTTTAACACCTTCATGATCAAACATTATAATCTTTCAATCCATAAGTGATATGGTTGTGTTTTCTTTTTCTAAGTAATATGTAGCATGTCTAATTTGAATTTGTATGGTTGCAATTCAAAAAAATTGATACAACTTATCAAAATATGTTGTTTTTTTGGTTCGAATTAGAGCAAATTTCTAGAAGCTCAAATAAGGCCTTGGACATTTAGGAGTTAATATAATAGATTATAATAGTCATATATTCAAAGACATAGTATAAAGGTAATTGTAGCAACTTTTAAGTCAAGGGATTTCTAAGAGCTTAGAATCAAGGCAAGTGAAGTATCAAAAGGCATCAACAAGGATGTATGAGATAGCATATAAGAATTCTACAAGAAACATATCAATCATTTTGCCTCGCTCTATCTATCAAAAGGGGAATGCAATTGCAGGTGCATAGTGCAAAAGGTGCCCCTATTTTGGGCAATGAGTAGGCCTTACAATTCTAAAACCTATCACACTATCTTTGCATGCTTGCATGCACTTATTAGGTACACACCAATGTTTGCAGGGGCCCCATGTTTTCACCATTTGGATTTTTTTAAAACTCCAATGCACAAGAAATCATCAAAATTAATTAGTATATTGCTAGATTTTAGATCTATTAGTATTGTGCAAGGTGATTTGGAGTTAGTTAGATTCTATATTTGCTTTTGAAATTTTGCACAAGTGTACCTGAAAAGATTTACAGTAATCAGCGACTAAACTGTGACGTCATGCGACTTCGAATTTAGCATAGAATGTATATGTTTTTTGTTTGGACGTTGGCCATGAAGGTACTGTATGGATCTCATTGGCTGGATTTTTTGCTCCGCAGCTGTTGCAATTATATAGTTTTCCATTTAGAGTTATATAGCGATGTCTTGGGAAGTTTAAGCAATCCCGGCCTTCCCCCTTCCAAAAAAAACTAACTATTAATGTTTTATTCTGTTTTAGAAATAAGGAGGTGAATTACATGATGGACCACGACGTCATGAATATGCTCTTCCTTTCATGAAATGTAGTATGTATTTTGTACACTATGTAGCAATATATGAAACTTTTCTGCTTTGCAACAAGTACATCAGCAGTGTTGAGACTCTTTGTGATACTTTTTGCTTTGCACATGTATGTTTTATATTATAAAAGTGTTAAAATCCAAGGATGTCAATTAAGGTAGACACCCTCTTTCCGATCACCCTCCCATTTCCAATCAATAGACTGATCCATTTGTAACCATAGCTTTATAGGCCATTTGATTCTTATTTGATTCTTCTGTAATGAATAACACACTGGCACCTAATAAAGTTGCCATTGATCAAGAATGGGCTTGCCTATTGATCGGAAATAGGAAACCCTGACTTTTTCACTTCTTTAATTTTTACTAATTCTACACGTGATGAAAAATTACCAAAAAATGGCAATCTTTCTTATTCCTATTTCCTTGTTGGAGAAAATTTTCTCCTCCACCATTGCTCAATCACACATATGCTGAAATGCTTAACCCCTCATCGCCGGAGGGGATGAAAAGTGTCCTCACAGAAAATTCAAAGTGCTGTAACTTTTGCATCCGATGTCCAAACTCAATAAAACTTGTTGGCAAAGTTGCGCTCACTCTTCTAGTTTATGTGGCAGAATTTTCAGATCAATGCAAGCTTTATTGATTTCTTGAAAGCCAATCGAAGTTCATAGGTTCAATTTGAACTCACCAAACTGCATTTGAAGGCTGCAACTTCGGGGGCTTGTATCTCCTTCATCCAATGTTCGTTTTCAATAAAAATTTGTTGTGTTATGTTCCCCTTTAAGTCTAGTTATTGTGGTTAGATTTTCATGTCAACCCAAGTTGTTTTGAATGCTTGGGAGCAATTCGAAGTTCAAAATCTAGACATTTTTGCATTACAGTGAACTTTGGTGGCTTATAACTTCTTCACACAGGAGTTTTTTTCAATAATTTTTGTTGGAAAAGTTTCACATACTAGTCTAGTTCTTGTAGTAAAAATTTCATATCAATCCAAGAATATTTGATTGACTGAGAAGCATTTTAGCAGAGGTAGGTTCAGCTCTAGATGTGTTTTTTTGCTACTTTTTTCACTGTTATTTGACATTTCAAAACAGCTTTGCAAATGCAATGAGTCAATTAAATGTGTTTTTTTTCCACCAAAGTGTTTGTCTTTTGGTTTAGAATCACCTTGTAGTTTAAAGTTTTTTCATTTGAGTAGGTTTAGAAATCGAATTCCACCTCGAAATGTGTTTTTAGGAAAATTTCAGCATCTTTTTTCAACACTAAAACATTATAATCTTTCAATCTACACGGTCAAATGATCCCAAATTTTACTTACAGCATCTACAACATGCACAATATAATATTGTACGGTTGAGATTTTTATACCTTACTCAGATTTAGATTTATAACACTTGAAAAGCAAGGTTGTTTTTTTGACATGGTTAGAGCTTCGGCGGTGAGGGGTTAAGTGATCGGAAATGGGAGATCTACCTTAGAGCAGTTGGGTGTATGGCCTTATGCGTGCTTCCAAACGAAAAGAGTGAAGTCCTAGTCAAATGTGCTTTCTAGATTCTGTAGTGTAGGGAAAAAATCAACAGAGGAGCAAGACGACAACATGCTGTGGCAATCTCAATGTACATAAGGGGCATCAAGACCATTTCACCAAGTGAAGGTGGTCCACAATGCTTTTTATTTAATGTAACTTTACATGCTGTACATGACAAAAACTTGACCTCCATTATGCATTTTGCCTCCACCCACAAGAGGCATAGCTAGTGGCCCACGTAAGCAACACAAAAGGATCGCATAAATGTCTCCACAAGCGTGGACACAAGCGACTATACAAGGACTGATGAGCGGAAAAAAGCACGGTAGGTTACCGCAAATGCAATCCACTAATTGAAGCGTCAGAGTTGCAAAGAAACTCAAAAATGCATAATTTACATCAACTTCAGGTAAGTAAGGCCGTTGCACAGTGTCGCGCCAGCAAGCGGTAGAAAGTCTGACTGAAGCTGCAGTTCATTGCAACTGAAGTGGCAATAGTCAATTGTCCGCAAGGCTATCGCTCGCTAGAGGTGGGCCACGCTCGCTAGTGGTTCCAGTGTGCAGGAAGATTTTGTGGCGTTAGTCCCTAGGGCTAAAGTTTGGGGTGGTCTAAACTGCCCCACTTTAGACCCCAAGGCTTAACCCCGCATGAACTTTAGCCCGGCCAAGGTGGGACATTTTGGGGTCTAAAGTAGTGTGAAAAAAGAACGCTCGAGATTTTTCAAACATTGTGTACAAGGGGTCTAAAGTGGGAGCTATTCCTCAAAGGATTAGCCCCGGTTAACGTCACGAAATCTTCTTGTGGTTCTCCTGAGAATGAACGTCAATGGGAATATGGGAGGGTGCAGACGAAGCTCCTATCGACTCTATAAGTTGAAACTTAGCACTGAGGTAAACTGGACCAAGCAATGAACAACCTGACCTTGTTTTTCAATGGAAAATTTTGCATTGTCATTCGCTTGTCAAGCTGTTTTTTGTAGTCGTCGATCACGCCACAGGAAGATTTCGGGACGTTAACCGGGGCTAATCCTTTGAGAATAGCCTCCACTTTAGCCCCCTTGTACATAGTGTTTGAAAAATCTCGGGCGTTCTTTTTTCACACTACTTTAGACCCCAAAATGTCCCACCTTGGTTAGGCTAAAGTTCATTTAGGGTTAAGCCTTAGGGTCTAAAGTGGGGCAGTTTACCCCCCCCCCAAAACTTTAGCCCCAAGGGCTAACGCCACGAAATCGCGCTTGCGCTTGTATTCTATCTGCTCGGAGAATAAGTGCAGCTAGACGTCAATCTTCGACTACCGTCAGCCATTTCTTTCATCTAGCCTATCATGGCGTTGCCAGCTGCACGAGTGGCCTCCACAATTACAGAATGTCCGAACATGCTCTTGCGCCTCACACATGTACTGCCATATCGACGTCGAAATGTCACAAAAAGATTTTGTGGCGTTAATCGGGGCTAATCCTTTGAGAAATAGCCCCCATTTTAGCCCCCTTCTACACAATGTTTGAAAAATCTCGGGCATTCTTTTTTCACACTACTTTAGACCCCAAAATGTACCACCTTGGCCGGGTTAAAGTTTATGCAAGATTAAGCCTTGGGGTCTAAAGTGGGGCAGTTTAGACCCCCCCAAACTTTAGCCCCAGGGGCTAATGCCACAAAATCTTCCTATCAAGGTTGCCATTGCCATCTTTGTCGTCCACCTCTTTTGTGCCTGTGGTAGGAGTTCTGTAGTTGTTGCCGTCCCTTGACAACAAATCACGAGTGTGTGGAGCCATCTGCTAGCGTCCAGGATCATCAAGTCACGTCCATGAAGGACTTTGACTTCTTCTGTAATACATAAAGATTTTGTGGCGTTAGCCCCTGGGGCTAAAGTTTTGGAGGGTCTAAATTGCCCCACTTTAGACCTCAAGGCTTAACCTCGCATAAACTTTAGCCCGGCCAAGGTGGGACATTTTGGGATTTAAAATAGTATGAAAAAAGAACGCCCAAGGTTTTTCAAACACTGTGTAGATGGGGTCTAAAGTGGAGGCTATTCCTCAAAGGATTAGCACCAGTTAACGTCACAAAATCTTCTTGTGTAAAAACATCTTTCTTCGCTTGGATGAGTGCACTAATCTCTTGTGCACTCCAGTTTGGTCATTGTTCTTCGCCAAGGCGCTTGGCAGAATAGGTAATATCTGTTGCATCTACGCTTTGGCCAGAATGTGCATTTCTGAGAAGGGCGTATGATAGCCCCATGGGACTGTGGGCCACGTTGCATGTGGCTCCTGCAAAAAAAGAAACCCAAATTAACTCAAAACTTGCAGACATGACATATGACAACAACATGACGCCCACTTTTCCGTGAAATAAGACATAACAACACGCATGCAAAGTGAAAGGGGGGAGGTTAGAATCTCACTTGTAGTAGTGGCCACAATAGCTTTGTCCGATGATGCCATCGGTAGTGATCGATCCCTACCTACAGACCCAATTCACGGACATGCAGCAATCTCCCCGTTAGCAACATGATTGTTATTATACATGCTTTTAATTGAATAATTGCATGAATGACATTTCTTTCTAGCCCCATCCATGGAAAAATAATGAACTTTGAAGAGGAATTTACCTGCACCACTGCCGGGGTTCGACGTTGCAGCTATTGGTAGGCGATGCGCTTGTCCATGAGGTACAATCTACAAGGCAAGCCACAGTGAATCATCCCAATTGCCAAACTCATAACAACAGTAAATCATTTGCGATAGCACTGATCATGGAACCTACCCACTAACCTACTATGCTCGAAACAGATGTGTGATAATTGTACAAGTTGATGCTCTTCGAAGGTGAAACTGCTCAAATTCTGAAGCTCATTGCATTCAATGACTGCCACTAAGAAATTAGTACTGCAAGAGAGAGCAAAACGACCACCAGCATTGAATTGCAATGTGTAACAGCAACCCGCCATTGTTTCGTGCATGGCATGGCTGTGTACAACAGCCAGTCATAACTTGTAATTTTTTAATTCTCATCCGCCGAACTAAGTTAATTGGCCTCTTAAGCTCGCCTTACATACCACCACCTTTTTAGCTCCAAGATCTAGCTTTCCGGCTATTCGGTTCTATTTTAATCTTGTGATTTGACACAGTGCCTAAAAAAATTGTCACCGCCGCCGGCATTGAGCACCGCTCTTAGCGGTTTCCACCTTGGAAGCCACGTTGGCTTGGCAATCACCCTTATGCCCTGGTCTGGAAACCCTCACTTAAGCTTAGTGCTGCGTAGCACCATCGCCTAAGCTTGCCTGGAACGCCAAGTGCAAAAGTCCCTTTAGAGAAAACCAATCTCAACAAGGTGTACGGTAACTACACTTAAAAGCACAAGCTACAGATTCTTGCCTAAAATGTACTCCCACTGTTCATGAGAGTCTATGGTCATTTTTAGGAACACCTATTTTCAGTACTTTAAAATTCATAGTTTATTCATACGATGTCCAAAAAATGCATTCTAAGAAAAACTAGAATCCCCTATTCACTACCAAGAAGACCCCACATAACAAATTCCAATATAATAATGGAACCATGCTGAATAGCTCATTTGTGCCATTTTAGGTGAAGCTACCTTGATTACAAGCAAAACAATCTCACTGCTCTAAATTCACACCGGTCAAAGCATCTACATTTTCAAAATTTGTTTAGTCTCTGCGAGCACCCTAATGCATTAATATCAAGCAATCTGAAAGTAAGGTAGAACTACCCAATTCCGTCAGTGGTTCAAATCCGTGGTCTACAGCTTTGTCCCACTTCTGTCAGAAAAACATGCAAATCCGCTTCAGATTCTGACAACAGTAGTTTATTAATGCTATTAAAAGATAACGTGTCAATTAATGATTGGTGGATCTTCTAGTGCTATTAGATACATTGGAAAGCGGTATTGAGTTGTAAGAGGACGTTTATGAATCCAGCCTAGTAGCGGTTGTGCAATTTCACTTCAGAAATTCACAGAAATTATAATTTTTATCAAAGAATTATAATTCCACTTGGGTTTGACTCCTGAAACAAAAGCACACCTCTGAAAAATATGTGTCTTTCCTAGAGTTGGCCCAAATATAGTTAGATTGCAAATCAGGGTGGTAATGGGTAGTTCTACCTTATTACTGATTATGGCAGCGTGAGACATCACAGTTATGCTTCTTTTGCCTCCTGCTATGCTGAAAAGCAATTAGAGTTTTCTCTTTGAACACCACACTTGAGGCAACCCCCTGAAGAATAGCCTATCATAGAAATAAAGTGAACTCCTACTTAGGATGCTGCAATTGCGTTATACCTGATGGTGTATAGGAAGGTAAGTTTTAAGCAAGACAGTTGCAAACATATTGAGTGAGTTGAACTCTGATGTAGACATGTGTTCCAGTGGAACATTGGTCAGGAATGAACATGATTCAGCTGGATCAGAGAGTACTCAATACTAAGTTTGACAAGGAACATTTTCAAAGTCTCCAGTTGGCACTGTAATGGGAATCCCCTGCGACAACTCCCTTTTTTTCCCTTTTTTTCCTACACACAGGGAATGCGGCCATTACAGGGAAATGTGAGACAAGGAATTCTATTGAGGGGGGAATTTGTGCATTTTTCAGTGTCGTTTGAAGATGTCTCCAACTCCAAATCACCTCAATTTATGAAATACAACATTCTTGAATGTAGATTTATGCCTCTAAATCTAACTTTTAATGTATATTTCAGTGTGCATAATCAAAACAACTTGTAGATTTTGGAGGCTCATACCTAACTTATATGTAGACTTTGAATTTCCAATCTCATTGATTTGTACATTTCAAAAAATTTGAGTTAGACCCTTTTCTAGGTTTCAAGAGTTCAAAATGTTAGTAATATGTAGATGTCATTGAGTTTAAACATTTTACAATTTCATATATTATAAAATTTATAAGGTTTCTAAACAAACAAACTCTAGGGATGCTAGATTTCTATGATTTAAATTCATTGTCATGAAGATTGACAACTTACAAATCTTATGTGTCCAACCTCACGATATCCTTGACAATTGATATGGGACAATTGGATCTTGTAAAATCTACTAAATATTAGGTGAAAACAACTTTGAAATGTAAGATGTGTCAATGTGTTGTAAAGTCTACCAATTTGGATTGCACACGAGGGATTTGGGGAGAGTTTATGAAAATCCCTACAAAGAAAAGTAACCCACTCTTTGTACATAAGGCCTTTTATTTGTAGTAAGAACACAACCTCTCACTCTACAGTATAAAAGCTATTGAATTTCAATGGTTTTCTAAATTTTACAATTTTACAATTATTTTTACTTTTATTTTACCAAAAATGCAACCTTTCTCACTACGTTGTGAAAAATATTGATTTTTAAATTAAAAAATAAAAAATCATTTTACTTTAATTTTGGTTGTGGCAATGACATAGGGCACACTAGTCTCTAACTTTGACAGTTGGAAATTCCTTCCATGTCTTCTACGGTATTATCAATTGTAGTTCTTCTACAACAATTTCTTGTCAATGGATCTTCAACCCAATAAAATTCAAACACTGGGAATGCGTTTAGGGTTTATTCATATAAGGTAGAGGTATCCATCTCCAATCAAGTACCCATGTGCAACCTATAGGGTGCTCTATTCCCACCAAAGTGGGTTCAATTTCCAACCAAGCCTTGGAATGCGTTCTTTTTCCCTTTCTAAGTTGGGACTTATAAGGTCATGAGACATATCCCAAAGTAGTGAGCACGGAAGCAGGAAGTAGTGAACAAGAAAGTAGTTTGGCTAAGATCGGAATTAGAAGTATCTAGTAATTGGCTATGGGTCCAAAGCACTTTTTGCCTCCCAAAATTCATAGTAATTTCAGTTTAAGTAATAAAATACCAAAAAATTTACAATCCCTAGCATTTCTATCAATGCACCTCTGAAAATATTTGTTTTGCCTTGCACCATTCCAGACAATGTCCAAAATTGCTTATTTGATCGGTTATAGGTATGTTCAACTTAGTCTCTAAAGGAATGACATGCCCCATGGCATGCCCCCTTATTCTAATGAAGATGCATGCTCAAAATTGACAAGTGGACTATACATATGTCATCATATAAACTAATGCAAATTTGAATGGGATTTCCACTTTTCAATGTTAGTAATTTTTTTGAATTTAAAGTAATTAATAACTAAATTGGATAAATTTCAATGTATTTAGAGACATAATTTCAATTGAGATCACCTTTGAAGTCAAACTTGAGCTAAAATATCAAAAGTTTAATATGACAAATATCCTACATAATTATAGTGTAAGATATTTGAAATCTAAAATCATTAAAATGTCTTAAAATATTGCTCAATTGACTTGAAATTACACTTTTTATGCTTACGATGATTATTTAGAGCATCTACCATGAAAAATATTCTCAGTAAATTATTTTATTTTATTTGTGATAGAAATTTAGAAAAGGTATAAATATGGGGGAGAATTTTTTATTTTTAGGTGATTTTATTAGACAAAGTCTAAGATAAATTCTAACACAATTGTAATCTCATTTCATCAATCATTCACAGTCCTACCTATAATAAATCAACATTAATAGTTTGCATATTTAGAGGTAAAAAATAATTAGGAAAAAATTGGCTTTCATGGAGCATCAATATGTTTTGGTTAATTCCATGAATTGCAAGTCAATTTCAACACACTAAAATAGCCTTGTCTAAAATTTCTTTTGATAGAATCATTCATTCACTTTTATTTATTTATTTAGTACTTTTGTTAATTTCAATTAATCAATATTCTAAAATAGAATTTGGCAATAATCAGAATCTATCATTTAAAAAAACCTGTTCAAATTAGTTCTTAGTTCAAATTTAAATTATTCCCAGAAAATTGTCATCTTCAAAATAATATGATTTTGTTTAGAATTACAAATATACATTTGTGCATCATCAAAATTTGAAAAACTCATCGACAATGTCAATTTTTTGGATTGAAATTTGACAAACTTATCAACAATTATTGAAAACCATTGAATTTTCAATAGATTTTTTTTTTTTTTTTCTTGAGGTAAGATTATAGCAACATTTTAGAAAAAACAATTTATTGGTTTGTATGAAAGAGTTTGATTGAACAGCACAAGCCCCTCTATCACTAAATGATTGTTTTTTGGATGAATCTTTTATAATAAGTGTGAGTATTTGGATGAATTTAAGATGAAAATAGATGAAAGTAAAATAAATATTTGATGACAGTCACACCAAGGATAGAGCTCCTATTTGTACTATTTGGTTTTACCTTTAGTTTACTATGTATCTGGATTATTATGTTCTATGGCACTTAAAGGGTCTCTTACTTATTTGAGACAATATGAGAATAGTGTACAATGCATTTTATTTATTTTATCTAAAATGCTTAGAACAACTACATATTAGTGTGCTTTATAGATTTGTATAATTCCCTATCGAGCTATACTCATAGTGAAATTTATTGTTATGTTATCTACAATGTTACTTACCCCATCTCCTAACTCACTCTAATTTTCATTTTATTTAAAAATTCCTGTTAATGTTGAATACTAATTTAGTGCAAGTTGAACTATCTCAATACTAATAAAATTCATAGAATTTGGTGGAAATTTATGTTCATATTGACATTCAGTATTGATAACATTAGCAATATTGTTGACATTTAGCGTTGTTGACATTTAATGTTAGAGTTCGTAATTTGTGTTGCTCACTGGAGGGGTAAAAAGTGATTACCCGTTTCAGGAACACTCAGCAATAACTTACGTTTGGGCGGTTTGGCTGGTTTCCTGGTAGGGAAAGACCAAAAGGGAAATGTACTGTACTGTACAGACAGTCAGGACTCTAGAAAGTTCGGTGGCCTCGTTAGACAAACGCCCTGCTTCCACCAGTCGCTCCCATCGTCGGTATCTCAATTGCGTCCGTCGAGGTCGAACTTACACTGGAGTGCTCCGATCAGCGAAGGAGTGAGTGAGGCCGTTCTTCTCTGTTGCGGTCCTTCAGGACATCCAGACCCGGTGGCCTTAGTGGATTTGGAATTTCGCAGGGGTATTTGGGAGCAATCACGATGGTGGGTTTTCAGACGGCGGATGATCTCGAGAAGCGAGGGCTGGATGCCTTTGTGGACGAGGATTTCGAAAGCGCCGTGAATTTCTACACGGAGGCTTTGTCTCTGGAGGCCGATAATGCGTCGGTGTACATTAATCGCGCCGCTGCTCATGTCAAGCTCGAGAATTATACTGGTAAGAAGGAATTAGGGTTGAGCGGTGGGATTGTCGGTAGACACGGATGGGCTTGGATCGATCTCTAACTAATGCGTGCGTGGAACGGAGGTCGTCTTTGTTTTAGGTTGAGGTTTTTGGTGACCTATTTTGCAAATTTGTAGACTGATTGAGGAATCTCTTCCCTTTCCTTTTTGAACGAAACCCTAAGAGAGAAGTCCCCATGAATGCTCTGGCACATCAATATTGAGACTCTCATGGACTGCTATTGTCCTTGCACCGTAGTTCTTGTCGTTAAGAGGGTATAGCATTGAGTTCGTACGCAGAGTACGCTATGTTTTTGAGACTGATGCGGTTCTGAATTAAAGTTTTGAAATTTATTGATGGTTATGTTGGACAGGGAAATAACTTTCGGCAGAGTTGCATACTGCAGAGTTGACCTAATGTGGTTTTATATTGTAGTAGTAAAGAAGAGTTTTCAGTGTGATGCTCTCACTAAATGGCAGTATGTTGGTGGTAACAGATGCTGTTGCTGATGCGAACAGAGCGATTGAGCTAAATCCAAAATTATCGAAGGCGTATCTTCGGAAAGGGTAGGCTAGTTGAATGAATCTCTTAATCAATGCCGGATATACAAGTAAATTATAGCGGTTTTGGCTTGGAACAGATTCTTCTTTCTGCAATTTGTTCCTGCGGCAGCTTTGTTAGACAGTACTCGGCCATTAGTCGTCTTGAACAATTTCTGCTGACGCTTGGACACTTTGCAGAGTATGCAACAGAATTGATTGAGAGTGAATTGTATTAATTGATTTAGGGAGCTGTAATGAGGGGGGTCAATAATCATGAACGATAGCAGGTATGGCATCTAGGGGTCTAAGTGAAGAGATCGTCTTTTGTTTTGTTGGCGAGTTCTTTATGAGTCCAAGATTTTCGGTGTATTGAGCCTTTCTTATTTGTCTGGTGACCTCAGTATAGCGTGCTTTCACCTTGAAGAATATCAGACCGCGAAGACATCCTTCGAAGCAGGAGCCGCTTTAGATCCAAAGGCCTCTACATTCAAGTCGTGGATTTCAAAATGCGATGCGAAAATCAGGGGTATGGCTATTCTTTTCTTTCCCAAAAGGCTTAGGAGGCTTCTATCGTTTTGCCATAGATTAAGGATGTTGTTACTATATTGATCTTTGCGTGTGTGCAGAGGAAAATGGGGAAGTAGTTGCGGCCTCCAAGGCAAATTCTGCTACAGTTTATGCCACATCAGAGGAGGATGTCGCACAACCGGGGACTTCTGGAGCCGAATCTCGGAAAGAAGAGGCACCTTCAAATTCTTTGCCTGCACCTGTGCCTGCGCCCAGTCCGCCTGCACCAGCAAAATACAGGTGTGGGGATTGGACTGTTTGATAGTTTCTTGCTTTCATCTAAACATATAACTGTGGGATAGAGGCAGGATTATGGCCCAATCTAGAATATTATTGTTAGTGGTGGTTTCCTGTTATTCATGGGTAGGGTTATAGCTAGACGACTTTCTCTCACGAAGTTGATTGTACAGGTCTGTACTGAAGTCATTTCAAAACTATTTGTAGGTATCCAGTTTATTCTGTGTATATTGCTCTCATTTTTTTGAAGATTGGTCATGTCTCTAATGGCTTTGAGCGACTTGTTTTATTACTGCAGACACACTTGGTATCAGTCTCAGTCTCATGCTTTTATTGAGATATTTGCCAAACGCGTCAAGAAGGAGGATTTGGAAGTGGACTTCGGAGAGCAAATTGTGAGTCAGTGATCTGCTGCACGTCTCTTCATACCCGCATTTTTCTTTCGTCTGATGACTATTCTTCTTTTCTTAATGCGATGGTGATCTTTTTTGCTTAAATTAGGGTTGATCGGCACTAGGGCAGTGTACCTTTGTGATCACCCGGCTTCTGATGTTTGAGAAGAGATGGACGAGTGTTACATATAGACCGTTTAGTGTCTTCTATTTCTGAATATTACACTGACAAGCAAAATCTGCGGTTCCTGCAGCTTAGTGTATTGATCAATTCTGCCGACTCAGAAGAGCCTTACGTTTTGCAGCTTCGCCTGTTTGGTAAGGTACGAGGATGCTTGAGGCTGTCAAAGCTGCCAACCTCTTTCTCAAAGTTGAATTGCTAATCATTGATTAATTTGAATGAGATCGTGTATTATTTGTTCTCAGTTCTGAGCTTGGAAATGCAGATCGTTCCAGCAGAATGCAGTTACACCCCCCTGAGTACGAAGATTGAAATCAAGCTCGCCAAGGCCGACAGTATGCAGTGGAAGCAGCTTGAGTTTGACCCAAAGCCACAGATTGTTAAAACTGTGGTTATTCCAAAAGGTGTGTACTTGGTGCCTACTTGATTTCGCTTATGGTGCTCTTCATGTATGATTTTCTATGTGGTTTTAGATACGATTTGTGTTCTTGTTGTTTTGCTAAATCTTTGGTATGGCCCGCAGAGGAGAAGGTCAAGTACCCAACATCAAATAAGAAGCCCGCTAAGGATTGGGACAGGCTGGAGGCAGAAGTGAAAAAAGAAGTATGTCTATATGTCAATTATTAGTGTTTGCTATGATGAGTCTTCTAATGTTCTATTGTTGGAGATGATGTACATTTGTTGATTTCTTGGACCTAATTCCTCTTCAGGGAGATTTTCTTTAGTATTTTGTGATCCTTCTTCACAGTGATCCTGATCCTTTAGGATTGGACATTTGACTATATAGGAGAAGGATGAAAAACTTGAAGGGGATGCCGCTCTTAACAAGCTGTTCCGAGAAATATACTCGAATGCTGACGAGGATACAAGGCGGGCAATGAATAAATCATTTGTATGTCTCCTTTACGCTGTTTTTCCAATTTTGTTTTTTTACTTGTACGTGAAGTACAGTCAGCAGAAAATGAGATCTATGTCTTGGCACAGGAATTCTATTATTCGTGGAGGGGGCTATAGCCTATACAAAGTAGCCGAGGCAAATCTTTCCATAAAAAGACTATTCACCAATGAATATTCGTTTATTGCAAATGCAAATATATTTGTAGAGTGCTTGAGATGTTCTGAAGTTCACATTACTTCCTTCGAATGTTTGGGCAGGTTGAGTCCAATGGCACAGTACTTTCCACAAATTGGAAGGATGTTGGCAAGAAGACGATAGAGGGCAGTGCTCCATCAGGTATGGATATGAAAAAATGGGAAATATAGTGACGTATCCGCTGACGAGGCCCCGCTCACGTTTAGTATAATTGGTGAAGGTTTTTAGGGAAAGCGTTTGGAGAAGTTTGACATATCTCCTGTCAGTGCCAAATGACCGGATGATGGACCGATAGTTGTTGTCGTGGTGCTTAGCCAATATATCCCTTTTTAGAATGTATTTGTGACCTGAGTTGTAGCTAATTCACAAATCCTTTGTTCTAATTTAGCTTCAACGAGTAGTCTGGTATTTGCTGTAGACCTGTCTGTTGGAGGATATGGTACAGAAACGTGATCAGGTAAGCAAATATGTTGAGTTTGCACTAACTTAATTCTGTAATTCACCTCGGTAAGGTTTCTTGGATGATGGATTCCATTGAATTACGGTTGGAACTTCTTTCTACGGACATTGCCAATCCCCTGCAGGGCATTCATTGTGTTGACTTGCCGCACTATTAGTTTGTGCTTGTTCCCCTCGCCCTGTCTTTTTTACTTGGTGACGTTCTCATCCAAATTTTGAAGAGAAATGGGTGGATCAAATTTCACAGTTCCCGGCACTTGTGGGGTTTTGCACTCCGCATGTAATTTGGATCTGTGGAAATTATTTCTTCACTCATGGGTCATTTCTATGGACGGATTTGTTCCACACAATACGATTTTAACTACAGAATATAACCGGGTTTGTTTTTCTGGCACCATGGTTTAAATTTGGAGGGACCATCCTCCATTCTTTGCATGGAGCACTGCTACAGTGAATATAAGTGTCACTCTTCATCACCGTCATCTCTCTTCCACGTGGCAAGAGAGCATAACATCCTAAAGTAGTTGGGATATGTTTTCCATCTCCAAAATGTTTCAATCACTACTGTACACCCAAGGTAGTTTGCTCTAAAAGTGACCATGTTTTAAATGCAACACTTATTTAGGAAGGACTGACATGTTGCTTGAAATATCTTCTATTGTCAATGATGAGCTATGTAGGCTTAAATAGTTGCTTTAAGAACAAACTACCTTGAATGTGTCGGAAACAACAATTGAGCATTGTTTCCACTATTAAATTGTCTAATTTTTGATTGGATGTTGTTGGAAGTTAAAAAAGTATTCTAGATTCTACTCTAGATGAGTAAACTATGAATTTTTAAAGTACCGAAAATAGGTGTTTTTAAAGTACCAAAAATAGGTGTTTTTAAATTCAACCCTAAACTCTTAGGAATAGTAGGTATAAATATGAAAAATGAATTTGTAAGTGTTAAGAACCGTAGTGTGAACGCTCACCATAATATGGTGAGTGACATGTGTCATGAGAATAAGGTGAATTCCTCATGACCAATAGGAGAAGACAACTATTCATTGTCTCTCTCCTTTCTTCATTGTATATACTTCAAACTCCCTAATGAAGTTTAGTATTCTTTGAGTTTATTTTGAGTGTTCTTATTGCTTTGTGATTTTGTTTCGTATTTTATTCTCAACACGTTATCAGCACGTGCTTCCGCTTTGAGTTTTTGCTTAACTCAAAATTTGGATTTTAATTTTTGGAGAGGCTTTTGCACACACACACACACCATTCTGCACAACTTCTTCCCCCATCTGTGCTTCTCCCACTTCCGCCCCCCACCTCCCCGCCTCCCTCCTTGCCTCCCTCCTTGCCTCCCTCCTTGCCTTCCCCCGACTCCCTACCTCCCTTTTGGGCTTCCCCCGACTCCTTGCCTTCCCCCTTGGGCTTCCCCTGGCTCCCTGCCCTTCTTTTCTTCCTAGCCCCCCATCTCTCCACTCAGTCCATCACCCCCCACCTTCCTCCCCCTCCACAGCTCCTCCCCCCTCTTCCACATCCACAGCTCCGCCTTTCTCCCCCTCCCCAAAATCAATTTTATTTTTAAATTTTTTATTTTTAAATTTTTATTTTATTTTTATTTTTATTTTTAAATATATAAATTTTTTATTTTTAAATTTTTATTTTATTTTTATTTTTATTTTTAAATATATAAATTTTTTATATTTTTATATGTCTTTATTTTTATTTTTCAGTTTATCTTTATCTTTTCAATTTTCATATCTTTATCTTCTTTCTTTCTTTTTCTTTTATTCATAGTTTATTTTTATTATAACAGTTTTCTTTTCTTTCTCTTTATACTATCTTTATCTTTATCTTCAATTTTTCTTTTATCTTTATTTTTCACTCCAAACTTTAATTTTCTCTCCAAACCCTAATTTTCTTTTTAAACCCTAATTTTTCCACGAAGCCATTTTCATTCTACATCATGACTACTTCGACATCTTCTGTCGCTACATCTACGACTATACCAGTGGCTGCCACTATTATTGAGCCGCCAAGACTTCAACCTCTTATTTTTACACAACTGGCAGCTGATGGCAACAATTATCTATTATGGGCGAGGACGGTCAAAGTACATATATTTGCCGAGGAACTATCAGACGCTATTGTTTTTGACACTATTCCCACTGTAAGTGCCACTGATCCTATTGCTACAAGTTCCACTGTACTTGCTGCCACTGTTTCTGCTTCCACTTCCTGGAAAGCTTTACTTTTGCTTCGTCGCCATGTTGTTCTTGCATTACAACATCAATATTTAGAGATAGAAAAACCAGATGGACTTTGGCAGAAGCTCAAGTCTCGTTTTGACCATCAGAAAACGATGTTCCTTCCTAGAACTCTCCACGATTGAACGCATTTACGAGTGTTGGATTTTTCAATACTTGTTACTTTTAACAATGAATTATACCGCATCATATCACAATTACGATTGTTTGGTCAATCCAATACCGAACAAGAAATGATTGAGAAAACCCTCTCAACATTTCCACCAGTTTCTGTTGTACTTGCCCAACAGTATAGAAACATGAAATTTGAAAACACATGTTGCTGAGGATACCTCCACTGGTGAGTCTTGCGATGCGCTCCTTGACTCTGCAACTACGCATACTATTTTACAAAATAAACAATTTTTTAATGTTGATAATCTTTCAACTTGGCAAACTAGAAATTTAATAACTATGGCTGGATCGAATGTGTTTTGTTTCTAGGAAGGACATGCAAAGGTGATTTTGCCTGAGGACACCACCATAACATGCATGTGTGCAATGTTTTCTTCTTCTGCGCCTCGAAGCCTGATCAGCTATCGAGATATCCGCACCAATGGTTTTCATCTCTCGACCAAAACTATAAATAGGCGAGAGGCTCTGGTTTTTGTACAAAACAATAAAGTAGTGGAAACAGCCTTTGCTGCGGCAAGTGGCTTGTATCGGATTCCAATCCAACCACCAACTATATCTAGTTTTCATGTATCTTCTAAAGATAATAAAACTTCCCTTTGGCATGGAAGATTAGGCCATTCAGGCTCAACTTTGTTCCAAAAAATTATTCCTTGTATTGTTGGCTATAACTTGTAGCCAGCAGATGTCAATTCTATGACATTGTGTCATGCATGTGTACAAGGCAAGTTGATTGCCAGGCCATTTTCATGGAAACTTTCCCATGAATTGCCACCGATGCTATCTAGACTACAAGGTGATATTTGTGGCCCAATATCACCTATGTCTGGACCATTCCGATATTTTTTGGTTTTGATGGATGCATCGGGCAAACAGTCGCATGTATCGTTATTATCATCTAGAAATTTGGCTTTTGCCAATTTACTTTCTATATTGATCCGTTTCAAAGCTCATTTCCCTGATTATCCAATACAAACATTACGAATGGATAATGCTCAAGAATTTCGGTCAAAATCTTTTGAAGATTATTATACTGCTACGGGGATTGAGTTAACTTATTCCGTTCCATACGAACATGCTCAAAATGGTTTAGCGGAGTCTTTTATCAAACGGATCCAACTCATCACGAGACCCTTGCTTCTTCATGCAAATTTGCCCGCATACATGTGGGGGCATGCAGTTCTACATGCTGCAACTTTAATTTGACTCCGTCCTTCATCTGTGGAGATTGCTTCTTCACAAGAATTTCTTTCAGGATGCGCTCCTAATGTATCCCATTTGCGAGTCTTTGGATGTCGTGTTTGGATTCCAATTGCAGAACCTCAACGTCATACAATAGGTGCTCATCGCCAAGAAGGCATCTATGTTGGATTCGACTCTCCCAGCATTATTCGTTATCTTAACCCTTCTACTAGTATATTACTTCGTGCGCGTTTTGCAAACTGCCGGTTTGAAAAAGATGTATTTCCATCTTTGAAAGGAGCAACATCTATTCAAGGAACTTCTACAAGTTTTATTTTTCAAGCACCTCAAACATTTACATCAAATCCTGATTCACGGACATCTTTGGTCGAAAATGAAGTTGCCAAAATTTTGCATTTGCAAAAGATAGCGGATCAGACACCTAATGGTTTTAATGATGCGCCATGCATTATAAAAACTCCATTGAATGAAGCTCGAAATCTTCCTGCTCGAGTTTTTGTACCAGAGACTACAACCGTACTTACTCCTCAACATATGGGCAAACGGACTCGTGGACATGATAAGCAACCACGTAAACGCAAGGCAATCTTTGATGCTGCTAATCCTTCTCTATCTACAACAACCACTGCCAAATTTTACTCATCCATCTACTTCTCAAGAAGAAATGTCTAAGTTGAACATAGAATTATCTGTGATGTACTCCGGTACTGGTCATGTATGGGACAGAGCAAGTATTGACATAGATGAACCATTCATTTCTATGATTGTAGAAAATCTTTCTTGCGAGAAAGATGATTCCGAACCTCGTACTATTGAAGAAGCGATGTGCTGCTTAGATTGGCCAAAGTGGAAAGCTGCTATTGAGGAGGAGTATGCTTCTTTAAACAAAAGACAAGTGTTTGGACCTATCGTGGATAATCTTACTACTCGATCTCTTGGATACAAATTGGTATGTGTACGCAAACGTAATGACAAGGGTCATATTATTCGTTACAAAGTTCGTTTGGTTACTCAAGATTTCACACAAAAGTTTGGTATTAATTATGATATTACTTATTCTCCAGTTATGGATTCCATCACTTTCCGATATCTTTTAGGAATGACAGTTCATGCCTATCTTGAGATGTGTCTCATGGATGTAATGACAGCCTATCTTTATAGCTCACTTCATGCGAATATTTACATGAAAGTTCCTCTTGGTCTTGAAACCACCAACCTAAGTCCATCTATCTCAAGCAAACATCATGGCATTAAATTACAACGTGCATTATATGGTTTGAAACAATCTGGACGTATGTGGTATCAACGACTCCGGCAATTTTTTATTGAACATGGTTTTATAAATGATGCCTTACTTCCATGTCTCTTTATTAAAAAAGACAAAGATGGATTTGTTATTATTGTCATTTATGTTGATGACTTAAACCTTGTGGGCACCAAATCTGCATGTACTGCAGCCACTCAGCTTCTTATTCGTGAATTCGAGATGAAATTACTTGGGAAAACTACATTTTGCATTGGTTTACAAGTTTTTCATATGAAAGATGGTAGCATTTTTCTTTCACAGTTCACATATATCAATCGAATCTTCAAAAGATTCAATATGATTAACGCCTATCCGTTGTCTACACCTATGGTTGGTCGTAGTGCAAAAGAAGATGATCCCTACCGCCTTTGCGAGGAGGAGGAAATATTGGATGAATAATATCTATACTTTGCAACGGTTGGAGCACTCTTGTATTTAGCTACATCTACTAGGCCTGACATTGCATTTGCAGTTAGTGTCCTAGCAAGGCATAGTTCCCGGCCTACACTACAACATTGGAATGGTATCAAAGATTTTTTTTGTTATTTGAAAGGAATTGAAGATTTGGGACTACATTACTCTCGATCAGTGGATCCAACATTAGTTGGATATGTTGATGTTGGATATAGATCTGATCCTGCAACATCTAAATCTCAAACGGGCTATGTTTTCTTACGACATGGAGCTGCAATATCTTGGAAATCAGTAAAGCAAACTATTACTGCAACATCATCAAATCATGCAGAAATTATTACTTTACATGAAGCATCTCGAAAATGCATCTGGTTAAGATTAATTGATAAGTTCATTCGAACAAACTGTGGATTATTTTATGATAATTCTCCAACCGTTTTATACGAAGACAATAGTGCTTGAATTACTCAAATGCAAGCAGATTTTATTAAAGGTGATCGCACAAAGCATATTGATCCAAAATATTTCACCTATACTAATGATTTGATTACCGACAAAGTACTTGAAATTAAGAAAATTGCATCAGCAAATAATCTTGCTGATCTTTTTACCAAGGCTCTTCCATCATCTACTCATTGTCTACTTGTCCAAGACATTGGGATGCGGCGGCTTAGCATTTTGGAACAAGAAATTCAATAGATTTTTATTATGAAATTTATTGATCCTTTTGATATCCTTCCATAGATTTATTCCCATTGGGTTTTACTATGAGAATGGATTGATAAAGGAGTTGTACTCTTTTTCCTTCATCTGTGATTTTATCCTTGAATATAACCAAGGTTTTCCCAGATAAGGTTTTAATGAGGCAATAACCGTAAATTTTTAAGATTACGGAAATTTTCGGATAGCAAAAGGTGGGGTCGTGGTGAGAACCACGGTTTGGGTTTCAATGCTGGAGCTTGTTAACCATCTTGGGGGATCCTGCATCTTGTCACATCACAGCTCAAAGGTGGGATAGCGGGTTGACTATTATTCCTCACTAGCATGCCAAGCCGCGGGTTTCCTGAACCAGTCAACGAGGCCGATGAGGATCGAACCGCGGACTGGTCGGTTAACCACCGACGTATGAAACCAGTCGACCAAGTCTACGACTTGGCGACCGAAATCGACATTTAGTCGATTTTATTGCTTACATCAACCAACTCATATCGATTATATTGTTTTATTTTGATTTACTAATATTATATCAAGCGAGAAGGAGTGTTAAAAACCGTAGTGTGAACGCTCACCATAATATGGTGAGTGACACATGTCATGAGGATAAGGTGAATTCCTCATGATCAATAGGAGAAGACAACTATTCATTGTCTCTCTCCTTTCTTCATTGTATATACTTCAAACTCCCTAATGAAGTTTAGTATTCTTTGAATGTATTTTGAGTGTTCTTATTGCTTTGTGATTTTGTTTTGTATTTTATTTTCAACAGTAAGGGTTGGTTTTAGAAAAGGGTTATAATTAGGTGTAGTTATCTAAAGATAGGGTGTTTTAAAATTGTATATCAAATTGCCCTCTACATATAATGTTGAATTATATATTATGTCTTATTTGATGTGGTGCCTCCATAAACCTTTAGAGGTTTGGAAAGTCTTGTTTTGGATGCAATATGGTATTTGGGGGATGCAACATAGTGTTATGTATATATCACATAGATGATGTATGAATTGAGGTATCCAATGTTTCATGACAACTCTAATATGGATCATTATTGCTTCTTGTACAAATTCTAAAAAGTTCCAAAATTGTAATGTATTCTATAGGTTTAGATGTTAAAATAGCATACAAATGAAAGATGCTTTTAATGTACAACAACCAATTAAATTTGAAGAATTTAAATAGATATATAAACTTATTGAAGATTTAAATCATTAAATTTTTTTATCAATTCAAAAATAAATAAATAAACTATAAAATTTTTAAATTAATATGAAAATTTGTTTGTAATTATATTAGAAATTTTAAACATCTCAAATTATTACACATTAAAAAAATCAAAAATCAAAAACCTTAAAATCCTATTGTTTAAAAATTTAAAGAGACTTGGATATTCATCATAGAAGCGTGCATAATATATCATTTAAAAATTCAAAATGCAATTGGAAGTGATGTTTGCCAAAGTGGTCACGTACATAGTAAGTCTAAAAGGCATTAGTGTTGATAAACTTGCAATGAAAAATGAAATGTTGAAGTATGGAGATCAAGTTTTGTAGAATCAATTTTTGAAGTTTGAAGTGAGAAAGAAGTATCCTTCAATTAATTCTTTTTTAAGTTAAATAATTTCAACAAGTCTCTATATATCTAAACCAATATATAACGTAGCATTTAATTTAATCAAATTCTTAAAACTTTTGCACAAATAACCAATTTTTTAGTAACTTACTTAATTTTATACACTCTCCATCATTGTTAACAAAACAAATTCATATAATGAGCACCTTCAATCTAGTTACAACCCTATGCATTACTTCAAATACTAAAAGTCCACCTAAATGAGTTACTTTCTTATAAAAGGATAAATCAAATCATATTAGAAATAAATCATTCTTATTATGATAACGTCATGTTTGCAATCAATATCAAATTAATTTATGCCCTATGTATCCGTATGAATTAAATGAATTAAACAATGTTAGTTTGTTTTTTAAATAATTATCTTCCATTCAGTTCTAGTCAAATCGGTTATAAAGTTAAAATGAAATTTTTGTTTTTACAAAGCATACTAACTTATTGAATTATAAGTACATTTCAAAAATATATTTTCAAATATATTTATAAATTTGTTTATAAAATGGTTTATAAATTTATTTAGATTTTTTGTTCTATAAGTTTTCTAAAGTCTAAAAACTTTTAGTTAGCTTGTCACAAGTAGTACAAAGAGCAACAACGCCTTATTTATTTTTATTTTTAAATTCAAAAATAATAATTATTTTATTTTAGAATTTTACAATTACAAGTCCATTACAACTAAAAATCACTAGAAAATTGACAATAAGAAGGATGTAATAAACCAAATGGAAGGAATTTTCAATTTTAGGTTTCAAATCTTATTTATAAATATTGATAATAGAAATTATAAACCAAAGTGTACAAATGTAATGCAAAATTCAAAATCTAAAATTTTGTTTGAAACCAAAGACACTTTCAAGCTATGGGTCAACTAGTTCTTTAAACAAATTTTTTAAACACTCTTACGCATTCAAATGAGCACTCTTATCTATACTAATAAAATTTTGATTTTTATATCATTTAAGGAAAATGCTTAGCTTTGATTTATTATATAATTAAAAAGAACCAACTTCTAACAATGCTATGGGTTTTTTTATTAAACACTTCATTTAAACTATAATTTTTAATTTTTATTCCAATAAATTATATGATGATCTATCCATGAAATTTTGTTTTTTCAAAATAGTTGGTCACAATGTAATAGGACATGATTTGAAAATTTGAAAATCCTATAAAACAATAAAAAGATTCTATTTGCAATATAAAAACTAGTGCATTGTTTGTACCATGCAAATGCCTGTAGTACAAAATTATTATCCTAATAATTGTTTATGATGCATTTTTACAAAACTTCAAATTAAGAATTTTTCAATATGTTTAGGGGTTAACTTTGTTTTACCAAGCTCAATTATAATTTTTTGAATGTTCTCAGTTATTTTTTTCACAACAACATTAAAGATTGTATCTATATTAAATGTTTATTGTTATCTTAGTTGCAAGTGCCTATAACAAAAGCCAATATGATACATTACATTTTAAAAATCTTAATTAAGCAATATTTGGATATGCCAATATTAGATATAAGCATGTCCTCTATATGTAATGCTCAACTACCATTTCTTTAAAAATGGGCTTTTGCTCAACAAAAGTAGACCTTTCAATTTTATTTAATGAACTGCATACTAACGGATGAAGCAAAGTAAGTAGTGGTGCCCTAAAAATACTATATCATGATAGACTACTTTATTATGGAGTCAGAAGGGTCATGCTATAGTAAAAAGTGGTAGAGAAAGTACAATTGCTCCACCAAAATGTCATTCTCTTGTATGAACAATGCATTTTACAATGTAGCCAACTCACAATAATATCAAACAATCAAGTGGATTATAGATGAAGTAGGGTCACAACTCTTGTTGAATTATGGATCCTATGGGATATGTCATTTAGTATATAATTTATATTCTACAAGTCATTTAAATACATGCAATATCATACACATAAGATTTTCCATAACTCTTGAACCTCTAAGCAATCAACATCAATTAGGCGGATGATAAAAGTTGAGGAAGGTGCATTTTAGTTAATTAATATGCATTGAAAAAGCTTCAAGACAAGTCATATGATATATCAATCAAATGAAGAAAAAATGCTAAAAAAATTAATCAACAAATGTGTTGAAGGAATTTCTCATATTCATTACAAAATTTCAAATGTAATTTTACTATTATTTGTAGGTGGAGGGACCTTAACTCCTAAGTGTCCCTAGCATTTTGGCTTTTGAAACATCATTGCTTTCAAAGTATTATAGGTCTAAATGTCACTAAGGTATAAAATTCTCAACCATACAAATTTGTAGTGTACATGTTGTAAATGATGAGAATCAAATTTGAAGTCATTTGGTCACATAGATTGCAAGATTATAATGTTTTTGTATTGAAAAAGGATGTTGAAATTTTCCTAGCAGCACTTTAAAGGTGAAATATTTAATTTCTAAACCTACTCAGATGAAAAACTTTAAACTATAAAGTGATTCAAACCAGTATACCAAACCATTGGGAAAAAAAATATCATTCAAATGACTCTTTGTGTTTGCAAAATGACTTTGAAATGTCAAAAAATAGCAAAAAAGTTGCAAGAAAAACATATTAGGTTGACCCCCTTCTACCAAAATGTTTCTCAGATACTTATAACTTCTTTGATTGATATGAAATTTAACCATACAAAATGTGCAACTTTTTCAAAACTTTTATTGGAAACGGACACCATATGAAGAAAAAACATGCTACAAAAGTTCACTGCAATCCAAAAATGTCTAGATTTTGAACTTTGAATGGTTCCCAAACATTCAAAACAATTTGGATTGACATGAAAATTTTACCACAACAACGAGACTTTAAGAGAAATCTAAGCCTTTTTTATTATTTTTTATTATTTTTATTATTTTTATTTTTAACTTATTGAAAACTAACGTTGAATGAAGGAGATACAAGCCCTTGAAGTTGCAACCATCAATATAGAGTTTGGTAAACTAAAATTGAACTTGTGAACTTTGAATTACTCCCCAAACTCAGTAAAGTAAAACAACCTATTATGATCAGAATTGCTAGTTTGCCCTCATAGCATGGCTTAATTTTAAAAAAAATTCCCCATATATAGACAAGTGTGAGAAATAGCAAGAGCAATTGAAATTATTTTTTTTCAACCAAGTATGAATTTGCTATAGTTTTTGAAGTGTTCTACCCCAAAGAGATTGTAGACTACTCCAAAACCAACATGCAACTATATCCACAATGCTCACCTTACTCTTCTAAAGCAATCACAATATTTTTGAACCTGGAAGGCCTTAAAAAGTCACTTCCTACAATGATTTACACTGAAATAGTTGGGTGTTCCTAATGAGGTTACTAATTATTCCATTAGTGTTAAATAAGACATTGATTGTGACCCAAAATCTTGTAAACTAAGAAAAAACTCATCATGGGATCATTCCTTAGATGTCCATCATGGATCTTGGAGATGCAGATTCCAACAAGTTTTATTAATTCGGACATCGGATGCCAAAAGTTACAGCACTTCGAATTGGACTTCCAAAGTACGTGGGGACTCTTTTGGTCATCAGGGGTTAACGGTTACTGGACACTTTCCAAGCAGGCCACATTCTTCATCCACGATTGTCGCATTGTTCATCCAATCCAAGACCCATACGCGCTGACTAGTAGTACCTTCCGATCCCATTCTCAATGCAGTCCGAGCACATTCTTCCGGGTGCACATGTTTCGGAGCTTCGTGCCTCTGAGATCGGTGAAGAAGAATCCTCGCATCCTTCGTTGAATTTCGCACCTCGTTATTCTTTTCAGTTAATTTAGCGATCGGTTCAGACACTTCTGGATGATTTATTTTGTTTTGTTTTGATAGATTTAGCGGAGATCGCAGTTTTAGGGGGCGTTGCTAAGCGCAAATTGAGTACCAGCATGCAAGCCAGCGTTGGAGTGCCGGATGACCCCGAAGATGTTGTTGATAATGCAGCCAAGTGAGTGTGAATCTCGACTTTCCATCATTGAATATCTCCTTTCATTTGCGGTCTTTTGCGCTCATTTGGTGGACTTTGGAATTCATTTGTAGGGTTTTGGCTCATTAGCGTGTTAGCAACTTAACAGGTTATGGAATTTGAAAATTTGCTGTTTCCATTGTCGCGATGTCGTTCTGTATGCGGTGATTACGAGCTTGAGCTACTGAAATTTTCGGACCTTGAACCCCTGGTTTTGATATAGCAGTCAAGTGAGTGTGACTTTCGATTTTCATTCATGGAATCTCTCCTTTCAATTGCGGTGTTGTGCGCTCATTTGATGGTCTTTGGCGAGAGGGACTTTTTTGAAACTTTAGGGTTGTGGCTTATTAGCGTGTTAGCATTCGCTGGCATTTGGAATTTCATGTTTCCGTTCTAGTGGTGTATGTTGAACATGTTTTGTGTTTGGTGATTATGAGCTTGAGCTCCTGAGATTTTCGGGACTTAAACCCTAAACCTTAAACCCCAATTTTTTTCATTGCAGGTCCACTTTGGATGAGGTCCAGGGATGGGCAGGAGGTCTTGCAACCACTGGCGGTGTTGTTGTGGAAGAGTTGCCACGTGCAGCATTATTCACTGAAGGAAATGGGCTGAGAGAGAGTAGTCATCATGAACCGTTGGATCAGGGGAGCTCTGAAGGTATGAGACTCTTACGAAATTCTGGAACCGAAGCTACTAAAGCTGTTCCTTTGGGAAAGAGGTTGGCCTCTGATGTATCTCCCTCCAAGAGTAGAAGCCGTAAAGTTGCTAAATCCACCACTGTGGCATCTGGAAAGACTGGAAAGAGCAAGGCAAAAGCATTTGTACCTGCTGCATCCTTGGACAAAAAACAAGCATCTCAGTCAACAATATTGACATTTTTCAAAAAGGCTGGAAATGAGGTGCCCTCTGCAGCGGCCAGCAAGGGGGAGAGTGGTTCAGATGCAATTGAAGCCAGAGATGATTCACTGGATACCATCGATTCAGGTAGTCAGGTCGGGGTCGGCGTTGCAGGGGAGAATATGGTGAACACCTTCCCGACCTCCGTGTCTGCAGAGTTGGAGAGTACTTCAACTTGTCAGACTGCCCAGTCGGAGGTTTGGGAGACCAGTAGAGGAATGATAAAAGGTGGGAGAGACCCTTTTCAATATAACGACGAAGTTTCTCAGCTTCTGTTAATTTTGGATGGACTTATAAATGAAGAAGAAGCTGAAATTCTGTTGCAGAAGGTGCATGGCAACGTTAGTGAGGCTCTTGATTTGCACTATGAAATGCAGTCCGAGCATGACCAAGCGAAATCATCAGTTTGCAAATCAATCAGCATTGGATGTGTTATTGAAGCCACTGCAAATCACCTCGAGGCAGAGGAAACATCAGTTGCCGAAGGAAGTGATTTCTCGTTTGTAAACAAAGACTTAGTTAGTGAGGACCTGGAGGTCTCTAAGCCATGCCCATCTGACAGATCGAGAGACCATCTGGAATCTCTGGTCGCTAAATCAGAAGAGCATCTTTCAGTTTCAAAAATTTCTGTTGGCTTGGATCCAAATGTTGGTTCAGTTGCATTGCCTATCGGCCAGTATGATCCGATCGCACATGGTTGGTTCCTTTTCCTGATCTCAGCTTGGCAATGGTGTCAATGCCAATCCTCTTGTGTTTCCTTGACATTGAATGTCGAATACATTGTGACCCTATGCTTTCCGTTTTTTGGTGGGTCTTGCACTTCAGCAAATTCAAGATTATTTGCAGAATTCCTTGAAGGTGTACTCTTTCATGAGTTAAACCAATACCAGTTTGCTACTAACCACTTTGTATGATGCATGGCAGCATGCTGGAAAGTTGGAGAGCTGGCTCCTTACGTTCATCTAGCTCGTGCTTTTGATTTGGTAGAGCATGAAAGCGGACGCTTGAAGACTGCAGACATGCTTTGCAACATGTTTCGGAGGTGAATTGTGTGCAATAGTTTTGTCTCAGTTACTAGGTGTTCGCTATCAGAATGGTGTGAGCACTCCAACATAACTTTGCTTCAACAATGACAGACATTGCAATATCTCTCTTTAGTTTGCAGGGGTAAATCAAATGCCAAGGATCGAGCGTGGAGGTTGACTGTTTTCATGTCATCAAATTCTAAATACCGCTTTCTCAGCAACTTATGGGTGCTTACAAGCCACAATTGAAGTGGATCAAGGATTCTACCTTTTAATCAATTATCTATTTCTGTTGCAGCTTGTTAGCGTTGTCACCCCAAGATGTACTTCCTACGGTGTACCTTGCAACAAATCGCATTGCCCCAGATCACGAGAGTACGTTGAGTATTTTCACATGTGTTACTTTAAGTTAAGGAAATCTATGTTTGAAACCATTGTTTTTTTGTGTTTAATGAGCCGTTAATTTGATCATCTCTTCGGTCAGCATTGTCTTCTTCGTGGATTGCTTAAGTCTCTTCTGTATGTCTGATGGTGAACACCATCATCGATTGCAGGACTTGAACATTGGAGGAAGTATAGTTGCAGCAGCTATAAGTGAAGCGACAGGAACACCAAGGGCAAAGTTGAGAGAGATGTATAACAACATGGGGGATCTTGGTATGTTATTCAATTTTCCGCCTGTAAATTTGAGGAAGAAGGTGAGAGGAAGCAAGGATTGGAAACAATTTTGGTAAGGAAGTCATTTCAAATTGCCTAAACATCACATCAAAGACACATTACAACGGATACTGGAATTTATCAGGTGATGTCGCACAAGCTTGCCGGCAGAACCAGTCTATGCTTAGACAACCGCCTGCGCTCCGAATTCGTAAGGTTTTTTCCACATTACACCAGATTAGGTGAGTTTCTAACTCATGGTTCATTCCATTCCTAAACCTTTGCATACTTGAATATGGAGTATATCAAAGAACCCTTACTCGGGTATTTATATCCTAATTAGAACAGACTTGTGTACTGCTGCTAGTCACTAGTCCGTTTAAGCTCTGAAGAGACTTGTTTTTTGTTGGTCCCATTACAAGATGGTTGTGTCATTACACATTCTACGTTCAATGTGCTTATGGATCAAGGCGTAGTCATCGCCTAAACTTCCGTGAGTTCATGATCCTTGTGTTGTCGATTGCAGCAAAGAATCTGGAAATGGAAGTGGAGGTCGCAAGAAAGGCTTAGTTCTGGGACTTGTACGCGCTTGTAGGGAGAAGGAGACGAAGTACATTGTCCGGACATTGGTAAGATTGAGGCGACGTGCTTGTTGTTGTTATTTGTTTTATAATCCAAATCCTAATGGCAAGGTTTGTCTGTTATCAGTCATGATGCTGGGGTTTGTAATTAATGTGTCAATACAGGTTCAGAACATGAGGATAGGTGCCATGATGCGGACCGTTTTGCTTGCCCTGGCACAAGCTGTTGTCCTCCACAAATGTCTTCCTTCAGACCGTCCTACAGAAAATTCACATGAAAGCCTCAAATCAAAGCTTCAGGTTAGCTCTTAGCATTACAGAATGCACCATATGGTATGAAATAAGGTCTTTCATTTAATTATCACTGAAGTCTAAATTTGATGTTGCTCGGGAGCTTCGTGATATATGTGAGCCCGTAACATATATGGAATTTTTTCAGGAGGCATCGACAGCAGCTGTTGAGGCGTATAATTTTCTCCCAAATCTGGTGTGTAATGGAATCCTTATGCCTGTGGTGCAGAGTTTGTCAAAGATAGCTATAGGTCACTACTTGATTGGTATTATTTCTGACCTTGACCCACGCCGACAGGATTTGCTGATTCCCAAGCTCATCAATGAAGGAGTAGAGGGATTGATTGCTAGTATTTCTGTTCGTGCGGGTACTCCAATCAAGCCTATGCTTGCTAAGTAAGTTTTGAACTTCTATCTCAACCTCCGTGACGGAAATGTTTGGTATTTCGGCTGACTGGCCTGAACATCTAATACTATCCAACACATGAATCTCTTGCGTTACAGGATTACAAATGGCATTCCTGAAGTACTGAAGAAATTTCAAGGAAAAGCATTCACCTGCGAATACAAGTACTGTTCAAACTCTGCTTTGATTTATATCTTATGTGTCTAGAGGAAGATGTTGGTTGATAAATAGTCTACATAACTTTAGATGACGCAATCAATTTATTCATTGAGATGGTTATAGTGCTGTATTTTACTGATGACTGGTACTGTGTTACGGGAGGTTGTGTGGCATTTGATGGATTTATAACTGCCTATTCTGAAACAGCCATGGTCTGGCCCTCCAGCTCTTTTCACAGCCACATTTTTGTTTCCAGTGGGGTTCCACTCTTGCTACCTGTCTCTGAGTAACAATCTTCTCTCTTAGAGTGGACAGATTATCATTCAGTGCTGTGTCCTGATCTCAAATTCATAATTTTGCAGGTATGATGGTCAACGAGCACAAGTGCACTTGTTATCTGATGGGTCTGTTCGTATATTTTCTCGCAACGGTGAGGACAATACTTCTAAATTTCCAGATGTAGTAGAGATCGTTCGATCTGTTATGGAGCCTGGGACGCAAATGTTCATCATCGATGCAGAGGTGTGTTTTTGCGACACGTTCAAATCTCACATTTCTTGTTTCAAATTCTGGATATTGACTCTCGTAATAATTGCGCTCTCTGTAGACTCAAATCATTCTAGACAATTTGAACGAATCTTTCGAATCGTGTTGTGTCAGGTCGTGGCTGTTGATAGGGAGAAAGGAAACAATCTCTTGGCGTTTCAGCATCTGAGCACTCGAGAAAGAGGATCAAAGGATGGTAACATTGTGCAGAATATCAAGGTTGAAAACTTACTTGAGAACTGTATGTGCAATCATCTATTAATTATTCAGAGTTCCCTGGCTATATGCTTCAGTGTTTTGGGATTGGCTTTCGGCTTTCATCCTAATCTATATCTACTCTTTTCTTTCTGAAACTAAGCTAAAATTTTATCTTGCTCTAGGTGGAAGTATGCGTTTTCTTATTTGACATCATGTTAGCCAACAATGAATCGTAAGTCATTCTAGTGCCCCAAGAAACTATTTTTTCAAGATTGCGGTGGGAGTTTATGTCAAGGTTTGTCATGATGTTAGCTTTGTGAGTAGGACAATTTCATTAATTTCATGCTTTTGTGCGCAGACTAGTAAAGTGCCCTTTACGAGAACGACGAAAATGTATGCAATCACTCCTGCTCTTGCGATTGGGACTGTGCTTGTGGTATCTGTAATCTTGAGCTTTGATATAATGGTGTTTATCGCTCAACATCGAACGCAAATCTTATTTGTCTTGTAATATGTAAAGCTGCTTGGTCTTTCTGGCACCCTTGCATTAAAATTCGGTATGCTCTGATATCGGTTTTCAGATATGCATACATTATTTCCAACTTTGAAGCCTGGATATTTCCAGTACGCAAATGAAATTACGGTGAGTTCCAGAATTTACTGTCGGCTTTTTTTGTTCACATATATTTCAATTATCATATCATCACGAACTGAATGGCCTTCCTCTTCGATACAATGAAACATACAGGTGGAGTTAGAGGAAGCGCAATCAGAACCAGCATCAATATCTCAGAAGCTGGACAATTTCTTAGATGAAGCTTTTGGAGCATCTTGTGAAGGTCTTATGGCCAAATCACTGGACGAGGATTCCACATACATGGCTTCCAAGCGATCTGATTCCTGGTTGAAGGTCTAACTTCAATAAATCACGAATTTTAATGGTCTCTGCGTTTTTTCCTTGCGTTGGCCTTGTCATTTCATGAAGTAGATGCTTGTTTCTCTGCATAGCAGCGGACTGACAGCTTACTCATTAGGTCAAGAGAGATTACGTGGACGGATTGCATGATACATTGGATTTGGTGCCCATCGGAGCATGGCATGGAAACGGACGAAAGGCTGGCTGGCAAGTGACTTTCCTTCCTATCTGTATACGAGGATCTTGTAATTCAGTGATTAAGTGAAAGTTTTTAAGGTTTTATTTTGTGTCAAGCTTACAATGCCCAGAAGCGTTACAGGAATAAATTCGTAGATTACGGAATTACTTTGTGGAATCCGTGTGCCTGAGAATATGAGTTTTGATTGCAGGTATAGTCCCTTCTTGGTTGCATGCTACGACTCCAACAACGAGGAATACCAGAGCGTCTGTCGTGTCATGTCTGGATTCTCCGATGCATTTTACCGAGAGGTATAATTTAAATCCTCAGATATCAACCGTGGTTTTATAATTTGTAGTTCAATGTAGGGTATGATTGACCTTTATTAGGATAGAAGTGATTATATAAAAATACCTCCAATCTTATATGTCTTTTGATTTAATGCAGAGCAAAGACTTCTACTCTAACGAGCGGCTTTTGCTAAAGAAACCAGTATACTACCAGACTCGAGAGGAATGTGATGTTTGGTTTTCAGCAGAAGTTGTTTGGGAAATACGTGGAGCAGGTTATTAATTCTTCGTTTTGGTCGAACAATATAAAATGAATTTGCTCAGCGTCCTGATAATTGTTGGGTTGGAGTAATTTCTCGTGCTATAGATCTCGAAACACTCGATTTAAATATAACGATTGCAGTATGTTTTGTATGAAATGCAACTGAGGAAGAGTTGCAAATGATTCTCAGATTATGCTCATTGTGTCGCAGACCTCACAATATCGCCTGTGCATCAGGCAGGGGTTGGTCTTGTGCACCCATCCCGTGGAATTTCCATGCGCTTTCCAAGATTTATTTCAGCAAGAACTGACAAGAAGCCTGAGGATGCAAGCTCCCCTTCAGATATTGCTGACCTCTTCTACCATCAGACACGCAAATTAAGTGTCCCGGGAATGTTGGGAGAACAGAAGGAAGATTCCGAGTGATCAGAAGTGCTTAATACTCGGTCTCTCTTACAAACATGGACTGAAACCAATGGTCACGGGCGATGGGTGCTACTTCTCAAAATATTAAGGACGAGTTTACGGTTCTGCAAACACTGACGACTCCAAGAAAACAAACCGCTCCAGCCTCACCAGTAACGTATTCAAGGTGGAACCAACTTGCCAATTTCGTATTATTTTACCTGGTGCATTTATTTAAGCATTTTGAAAACGATCTAGTTGGTGGTTATCGACACGGGTTCATTTTCCAGTTCAAATTGAGAAAATGATGAAATGCATGGGTTTGTGTCCTGTCGCTACAATCTTGCAGTACAAAATGCCTTGTGAATAGGAAACTGAAGAATGAGGAGGATTGATGGAAGTGATATTTGTGCTTCAGTGCGAAAGTCATTATGCACTTCGATGCCTTCCAGACAGGTTGGTCACCTGCTTTTTCTATTTTTTTGGTGAAGCTGCGTTTTGAAATCTAGGAAGATGAAGGGATCTTTAGCTACATGTGTTTCTCTTACTCGGGCTCTCACTAATTCTGGATCTCTATTTTTTCGCATATCTTGAAACTTTGAATATTAAGAGTTTATGTATTAGATAACCGACGAGCCGCGGTAGCGGCGAGTAGGTTATCAGACATAATCGGTTGTTCATGTTTCAATCACAACCTTTGATCTTCATGATCCAAGGGTGTAGGAAGCAAGTTGAAAGGAGAGAAGGTTATGAGTTGCAACTTGTTATGGCAATGGTGATGGGTTGCCAATGGGACGGTGGGACGGTGCCACGTGAGCGTTGAAAACTCAACAACCGGTTATGATCCGTCTATTTTGTTTTCCTCTTCCTCAGTGGGAGCTCCGTCTTGATGTGCAGGAGACCTGGTGATGTTTCCACCCGATTTGGCTCTGGCATACGAATTTTGCTAAGGCTTAGTTCAAGATCAAGAGAGGACAGAAAGCCAGCGATGCCAACAATCTTGTGCAGCTTCTGCACGTTTCTGACATCTGTAATTCCACACACCAGTTGACTACATTTGACTGGGTAGATCCTGAAGAATTTTCCAATTGGTTCGGGATCAACCATTTGGCTAGGTGTTGTGTTGTTCGCCTTTGAACTTTTGTGCTTGCCATCATTTTACAACACTCTACTGTAGGAGATTGTAATGGAATATTTCAATGCAGAAGAAATCTGCTTTTCGTTACTTCATGGTCATTGATACGGCTAGTGTTGAATTATGTTTGACAAGTTTAGAACTCTGTGACTTCATCCACATTCCTTTAACTTGGTTATAAGCTGAGTTCCAAGAAATACTCAGAAAACACTGATTTTTATGGAAACATGGAATTTTATAAATGGGTTCATATCATATAAAGTGGCATATCTGATAGATGAGGGTTTTTACTACGAAAATTTAAAAAGTTTGGTCTTGCCAAAGTTGTGGTCTATAACCATGGTTTATTAATTTTCTAGTAAATTAATTCATACCATGTTGTTTTGCACCATAATATACATATGTGGAGAAATTTTCACATTGTTTTAAGCATATTCAAAATTTCATAGTCTTTTAAAATTCACTAAAAAAACTGATATTTTGTATGAAATATAATGAAAATTATAGAAGATATGTGATTACATCTTTGAAAATTTTAAATTGAAAAAAATTTATTCAAATAAAGTTGCAAAATGGGAGCAACTTTGAAGTTTGAGAAATGGTCTAAGGCACGTCCTTTCAAGATCAATCCAAAGTTTTGAATTAGTTTAATTAGGGCATTATTAGAAGATTTTTCTCTATGTATTTTAGAGAAAAATCCATGAGAAGATTCCTCATGACAAACTTGATTAGGTGTGGGTCTTTTGGGGTATGTTTTTCAAGTCTACATGGTCCATGTTTCTAATTCTACATGCATATATTTTCAAATAACTACAATCCTCAATTTTTTTTAAAAGGAAAAACAAACAATTGTACAAGATAGTACAAGGCTACTATGGGAATCTATAGAAATATTTTTTAAACTTTAACCACATAGATTACAAGATTATAAAGTTTACTCTAGTGTTTGAAGTTAGAATTTTATTTTTGTGTCCTACTTTAGTTAACCAAATCAAGACACTTTGACTTCTCTTGAAATGAGATTTTTGTACTACACAAATTAGTTAGTTTTTTGGACAATTGCATATTATTTCAAGTTAGATTTATACTTGCCAAATAGAAAAAATAGGAAAAAGGTTTGGCACAAATTAGCCAAAGTGGCCAAATAGATTTCAACAGCATCACTTTAGTCTTTAACACCTTATCAAGAAGAAATTTTTAAATCTACAATTGAATATATATATATGTATAGTTATCTTATACTCCCTTTGTCTTAAAATAAATCCATGGTTTCTAATGGAAAACTTTGAGAGCATCTTGGATTTATTTTGAGATAGGGGGAGTATCAAATTTACAAAATTTTATTAAAAATCAATATTGAATTAGTCTATCTAAAGAAAGAAAAAATTAACTCCAAACACTTTGTTTTGTACTTAGCATACATGAAAATTCTATTCATTTAAGGTCCCATTTGTGGTTCAAATCCCTCAAAGTCTACCCAAATTTCTCATAGTCCCTAAAGTTGAAGGACAATTGTTATATAAGGACAATAAAACTTGCATTTGGCATGACAATAGTACAAAGCGGGAGGTAAGTTTTTCTAACAAGCACTAACTGATGAATGAAATAGATTATAGTAAGGAACCAATGTGAATTACAAGTGTTTGCTAAGGGTCCTATGTCAAAACCCGTAGGGCATTGTAAAAATAAGGACTACATATTCTAGTAAATAAATAGATTATTTGAACTTGTATTTATAAAATCTATTTAATGTAATTTTTGTCCACAATTCCTGAATGGAATAAATTTTCTACAATATTTTTGTTTTATACCTCTAAAAGATATAATTCATAACCAAAGCAAATAAGCCTATTTATACGTTTTGTAGTTTTTATATTTTCCAAAATGTTTTATTAATTTTGAATAGCTATTGGATTTAGAGCTAGAAATTTGGGATTGTAGTTAAATTAAGGTAAATTTTCTAATTTACAAAATGATAATGGTTTTGTAAAATTCAATGACCAATTTTTAGCTCCAAATTTTTGAACTTTAATCTAGTTGGGACATAACTTTGGAAACTTTTTAGTTAGACATTTGAAAACTTATTGATCAAAGTCATTTCTACCAATATTTCTAATTTTTGGTAAATACTCCTTCTATCCCACTAATAACCTCCAAATCAAGCAGAATTTTTGTCCCACTAAATAGCTCCGTTTCTTGATTTTGAATGTTGAGTAAGTGTTCACTGTATTGAACAACCTTGTGGGGGCAAGTGAAACAATCTAGGAGCATTCCTTTGGCCTAGCAAGTTTGGTCTTGCTCATATAAGGCACCTTGTACAAATTGTTTCTCTAGATAGTAGTGTTGATGATGCATTTAGTGACCACTTCAACACTATAAAAATTTGTTTGTAAAGTGGGCTAGTTTTTTTTTTGCACATATTTAGGTTGGGAAACACATTTCTAGAATCCTATTGTTGCCACCACCCTTTAAATCATTTAAATTGATAGAGCTAGTAGCATTCACAAATTATGCTCAAATATCGTACTTTCTACATGAATTTTAGGTGCCTAAATGACAATGCCTAAGCTAGAGATTTTGCATAGATTTAAATGATAGCTTACTTGTTCTTGAATACATGTATTGCTAGTACTATGACTAAAAATCAGTTAATCCCTCAAAAAGAAGAATTTTGGAGGTTTTTAGTGAGACAGAGGGAGTAGTTTCTATTTGCTAATACTTTTTTCATTTGGCACAAAATCATTAGTTCTTTCTAGCAACAACTCTCTACCTTGGGTCTAAGCATAATAAATTTATATTTCAAGTTCATGATCCCAACACAAATACAAAAGAAGTGCACTTTGAACACATTTTTAAAGAAATGGATTATAATGTTTTACAAAATATCATTGCAATTATGTGTAGCCTTAGATCCAACTTACATACAATGGCATGCATCAAACCAATGACTACCTCTGGAATGGGCTACTCGCACTTCTACGTCCATATGCATTCCTTGAAGCATAACTTCATTGGTTCATTTCACCTTTTTGACAACTTATTGAGATTAACAATCAACCATTGCAATCCTCAATGTGTTTTATTTGAATGTCATCTGGGTGAGTGGGTGTGCAGACATGTACAAGCTTGTACATGTCTGCACACCCACTCACCTAGATGACATTCAAATAAAACACATTGAGGAAATCAAGAATCAAAATGAAAATGAAAATACTTTGCGGTTTAGGCTTTGGTTTTGGGCTTTTGCCTCATCTACAAGCTAGAGTTATCCACACATTTGGGCATAACACTTGTCCATCTCCCTTACAAACTAAGATTTCATGCACCCATCCTTGACAAAGAAAATCCTACAATTGATGAAGGTTAGGTGGCCCCAACTCGTCCAATGCCATGGTTTGCAAGTTGAGGGGGAGTTTGAAATTGATTCTCCAATATTTTTTGAAGACGTCCATGTTGACATCAAATACCTGCTGCAAAGATTGGGTCTTTGTTTCCACTGCACGGACATCCACAAGAGTGTTTCCAATTGCACGGTGAATTCAGTGTGCACCCAATTGGTCCCCTTCAAAACACTTCCAAGAACATCAAGGAGGCGGAGGAAACAAGTCATGTCTACATTGTGTGGTTTAAAATGCACCCACATGTCAGATGACAACATGCACTAGTCCAACAGGAAATCTAGGAGAGTCATTCACAAAAACTTTGCCAACACTTGCCATGAATTGCATAGTAGATTCAAGCCGCAAAAAACTAGGAAGAGCAGTTAGAATTCAAACAAACAAATCCTGAATGCGAGCTTGCTTGCAATGTTGTGCACATCACATGAACTCAAGAAGGAATTTGAAGGTGTACTCCTTAGGGATTGGTCAAAGTAGCAACACATAGCAAGGGAGGGATTGCAAAAATGTCACCCAATGCCAAATGACTTTGCCAACACCTTCAAAAACAAAAACACCAAAAACCAACAACAACCTCGCTCAAGCACTATTCAAACTCACAAAAATCAAACAAAGGTGGAGACGACGTAAGAATCCTGAGGTCTAGCAATTGGCACGCGCACGATGCTCAAAACTCCCTTGCGTAGAAGAAAACTAATGGCAACTCACAACAGGAGCTCATGACATGTTTGCAAAAGCAAGGATTTTGGGCCGCGTGGGAAGGAACCATGACTAATTTGTCTTATCAAGACTCAATATCATTGATGGGGGTTGTCACTTGAATGTGTCCTTTAAACATTTGCTTGTGATTGAAATTCAAAACGTCATACCTATAACATTTGGGCTCAGAATTTGCCTAGAATCTCCAAGGCAACTGAGTCACTTTGAAACACATGCTCGAAATTTCTTTTCCAGGCAAGGGTCCGATCACAACAAAAACGTAGGATGAGTAGAAACCCAAAGACACTGGTTTTAAAAATAATTTGGTCTCTTGTTTAAAAAAATAGTGTTATCTTTTTAATAATGCAATAATTTTGGGAAAAAACTAGTCCTATGATCAATTCAATATACTATATTTGATTTTACGATATGAATTTATTGTGTTCAGGGCTAAAAAGGTACTTTCCTACAGTCCATAAAAAATGGAATGTGAGAAGCAAAAAAATAACATCAGAAGAAAAAAATGGGATATAACAACCAAAAAAATCGGATGTCAAAATGAAATAAGAGATATGTCTAAATGAAAAACATAGAATGTCTAAATGGAAAACATAGAATGTCAAAAAGAAAAACATAGAATGTCAAAAAGAAAAAAAATAGAAATCCAAATGTATTTAGTGGAGTACCAACATGTCTACATATGTATTGCAGCCTCCCATTAACCCCTAAAGGACCAAACACTGTTTTTTGACAACATAGCAATTTTGGGCAGCTCACTATGACCGTAATTTTTCTTTTTTTTCTTTGAAATTTTCACATAAGATGTGCCCAAGGAGTAGCTTTAAGGTCCAACAATTTTCGTAACTTTTGACTACATGGTTAAAAAGTTATTGCATGATATGTCATTTTCATTGTTCGGCGGGCAGACGGGGCAGCAAAAAAAACTTCTTTAAAAATCACTTTTAAAAAAAACTAAAATTTGAAATTGGTTCTCTAGATTTATATGTACGTGGGAGGCTTTGAATCATTCCATTCCGATCCATGAGTCGAAAGTTATGAGGATTCTTAGTTTGAGGGTAGTTATGGAATCTCTACTCTAAAATAAACTTTGAAGTCCTTTATTTAACTCGATTTTCAATATTTTTGAAAAAAAATTAAAACATTGGGTGTAGATTGTTTATTACAACATCACAATCTTTGGGATTGGCATTTTTCAATTTCATAAATAAATTCTTGACAATTTAGTGTTTTGAATCATTCTCTACCTCTTCCTACTTACTATTTTTTTCCTATATGTTGTACAATTCCAAATGATCTGAAATTTTTCAAGCATGTAGCCAACTTGCCTTGAAGAATAAATCCAAAGAGTAACCATCATTTTAGACATTTTTTCATACAAATGTGACCTTGTGAAGGGCAGCTGCCCGTTTTTTCGCAGGGACAAAAAAAGGATTTTTGTCAATTCAAACGCTATTATCTTGCAATCCACTATGTGGAAAATTCTGAAATTTTTTCCACGTCTTCTTCAACAAGTTTACTACAAGATCCTACGGTTACAAGTGTCCAAAAATGTTTTTTTCTAAAATTTGGCACTAGTATTAGAAATGGCAGTTTTGGAGTGGTTTTGATGAAACATAGTCAGAAACATTTAGGGGTTAATCACAAAATGTCATGAGGTTCAAGCTATAGCAAACTCGTTCAGAAATAGTTTAGTTGAAGTGATTATACGTTTACAAAATGCAAGGATGACAAAAAATGTGGAGGTAGAGAAGAACAATCCAAAGTCATTTTTGTAAGATAGGGCCTGAAATTTCAAGAAGAAATCATAAACTCAACAACATCATAGTCAAACTAGGTTGCTACTCCACTCTACTTTTGCTAACATATTTATTCAAATTATTAGCATTAGCCCTATCCAAGTCATAATGTCCGATAGCATAATTATAAGAAAGAGTGACATTAGTAATTACAACCTCAAGACTAATCCATTTAAAGTAAGTTAAATTGTACTTGAATTTGTATTGACTTAATGCACGATTATATTAGTGCAATACGACTTTGATGCTTGAAATGGGGACCCCTTTCTTATCTGCACTTACTTCGCGGTTAGTGAGATCAACAGGTTGCTTCAAGGATCCCCAACAGTTACTACCTATGCGCCTTCACATCTTCTGAATTTGACCAATCCACTAGGTACCCTCATCCACAATAGAAGTGGTAGACATCGCCTTACTAGACTGAGCAATTCAAGATTTTTCCCTTTTTTTTGCTGCTTTCACCGTGGATGTCTTGGAAATTGTAGAGAGTTGTACAAAATAGACCCCGACATCTGAGCCAATCCCCACAAAGCATATATTGGAGCATCCAACATCACTAGGGTAATCTTCACTATTATTAAAGTACAAAGATTTCTTCACATGAATTAATTTGTCTTTAGATTAGAAGAGGTTATTGTTCAGTTGTCCTTCCAAAGTTGATTTGAAGATTCTGTTTCCATCGAATTCCACAAATGCTTCCACTTTAGCTAGGACGGATACTACTTGAACATGTTCATTGTGGTTGTCCAAGATCTCCAAAATTATGTTGCGCGTTTCACTCTCCACAACCGTCAATGTTGGTACTCCATTGTCTACTAAATTAAATTCCACATCCTCTCTGCAGCAAGCTTAAGCTCTCCCAATTTTTCTCTTTGTTGCAATTCCTTCTCCTTATCATTCAAATCTTCTTGTAAGACTTCTATATCACCCTCCTCGCTACAAATTGACTTGGATCCTGCAGCAAAACAAAATGACTGATTGTCCAACATTTCTGCAACCTACAGTTGATCAAACCAAACCTTGCTCCTTGCAGTACCTTGAGGATTTAGGGCCATGCTCAAGTTATTAATCATCCTTTGTGCCTCCTTCAACCCTTCTTTAAAGGTTGTAACAATGTCGTTAGTAGAAATCGCACTGTAGTCTCCAAGATTAGGCTCCAACTCATTTTTTTGTAGTTTGTGCAGTTTTGTCCAGATGTTGATCATCTTATTGTGTGCACATGCAAATTTCTAACTATTGCTTGCATATTCCATTTGTGACAAGTGAATCATTGTATTTGCGGCACCCAACAATTTCTAAAAATCATATATCCTCTTCATTCCTACCATCTCCCCTACCTTGAAGAAAAAACCTTCATAGGAGTCACTACCAATCAGGTGCAATGGCACAGTCAAGTGTGAATAACAATCATGAAAATGACAAATGAGCAACACAATGAATTGAATGAAGTGGCATGAAAGTTGAACATCCAAAAAATATTGTTGACTAATAACGTGCAACTTTGAATTCATAGATTTGGTATTATCCAAGACATCATAATTACCAAGCCTCATCCAAAGTTTCCAAATTCAAAAAAGAAATGACACCTACCTACTTTCACAATCTGGGCACAGAGGTCATGTCGTGGGGAAAGGAAAATGTTGATATAGTCAGTACAAATCTCAAGATACATCTCTACACCAAGAGTGCATTTGTAGTGCAAATCAATAGAGAAGCAAAGGGATCGCAAGCAATCATGAACTTTCTGTGAACATAGTCTTTGTGCATTGGCCCAATTCTACCTATCTTTTCTATCAGTCCTCATGTAGTATCCCGTGCTCATCTACAGTGAAACAATTGAAAACTTAACAAATTTGTTGGAGAAGTGCCATATCAGTACCTAGTTTCAAAGTTCTAACATTGTTGTCAAGAGGATTTAACAAATTTTTACCGTTGTGAATGTAGTCTTGGTCATGAAAAACCTATAGCTTCTAAACAGGAATTCACCGTTGAACTAAAAATCTTGCCCTCCAATCCACAGTTAACCTTTGCCCTCCTAACCCTCTGTAGTCTAAAATCATCAACTAGTGTCTATGAGAATCCTGTCATTGGCATGTCCAATAACAAAATCCACTGCAGCATAGCAATGTTTGGTCCACAATTCATCAATTTTTTCCATTATTCTCGTATCCAATCTGAATCAAAACAACTACAAGTACAACAAGCCACCAATACTAACCAATGGAGTTTAGAATGCAAAGGATTCACCACAAATCCACAATGACTCTTGCAAAGCCCCCCCACTCTATCTAGCCTAAATGAGTCTACCATTTTGTTGTAACCTACCTCTCCAACTCCAACAACGGGCTTGTAATCTGTAACAAAATTGTGTTTTTCTTTTGGCCCGTAAAAACCTACCAAAGTATCTAATTGGGCTCCCACAACATCTGATCCCTCACCTTAGTTTCATCTCAGCAAGAATGATAGGGATGGGGCTAAAGATTTCACGCACAACTTTGGCATCAGTGTAGATGTTGGTAATGGATTTGAAAATTTCAGCATGCTCCTCCAAAATGAATGTGACTCCCTTTCTAGATTCCTTCCAAATGTTGTCAAAACTAGGACCTGCAAAATTAAAAGATATCAAATCACACAAACATCACCTCCTATAGATCTTCATCGCTTGAGGAAAATATTTTGTATTTTCATTGTAGTGATTCCTTGAATCCTTACGGTTGAGATTTGCAACGTCCTTCATGAAGTCCCACAATGCATGCTTCCCTCCAAAGGCTCCAATCTTGTGCGCACTGATAATATTGCTACAAAATTTTATAAGATTATTATTTGCAGAGGTGTTCATGGCACTTTCATGCAATGTAGGCCTTCTAGCCTTCAGTTGTGCAATTCTTGTTCTAACATGCCAATAGTGCAACTTTTCTAAACGCAAATTTTTGGACAAATTTCTAGTATGTTTATTGACTTTGTATGCAGACAAATAGCCTAACCATATACTTGCAACAATGCTTCGTTGACCCCTCTTAATCACTGCCAAATCCTCTCTTTTAATTCTCATTCTAAAATCATTTTAAAGCGGTATTAAGGCACAAGTAGGGCAAGTCAGATTTGGAAAAGGCTCTCCGCACATTGACATGCAACTACACTTTCTATGCCCAAATGCACCATTCACTTTGACTGCTAGACCTTGAACTTCACCTATGGCAACAAAATGTGGCTTTAGATACCAATCAATGCCACAGTGGCGGTCATTCAACAAAACATTCACAACATATGAGTTGCCACCATACTCAATAGTTGGACCACAAAACTATAGCATATTAGACCAGCAATGAAGTTCTTATCTATGGATTGGGATATACTTGTTAAATCGGTGGATGAAGTTGGCACAAACCATGAGGGGAGGTCACCTTGGTTGGAGTGAGAACTAATCATTGTAGACTTGCTTAGGCACCCAGGTCAAGCAATCCTCGTTGGTACTTTTTTTGCTTGCTCAAATTCCTCTACTTCTTTTTTTGATGTTTCAATCCACTCAAATGATTTCACAAATTCATCTCCAGAGTCTTCCGTGGTGGACAGAAGACCATCATGTCCTTGCAACATGTGCACTTTATCTTGAACCCATAGCGCTTGGTATTCTAGGCCGCTAAATTTCTAGTGCTTTGAATTTGTGGTGTTCGGCAAGTAGAGTGGCATTCACCTGCTCCATGATGTCAACCCCTCTAAAATCAAGCCTTTGTGATCCTCGGCAGTCAAGGTAATTGCTTTTCCATTCTTTGCTTGAAATTGTAGATGGTCATCAAAATTGATATTCTTTGCAGCACAGTCAATTTTGATGTGTGCATTGCTCACAATATGTGACCTCCTGAGGTTATTGAATAAATGATCAGTTTGTACTTTTGTGTGGTCCTTGTTGCCGCCTCACAATCTTTCTTGCATTTAGCACACCACAATTTTGCTACTCTACTACCATTCAAGTCAAAGGTCTTCACTCATGGTCATCCAAGGCAACCTCACTACAAGAAAACGGCCATAAATGTGACTGCAAAACGTGACTGCGTTGATTTTGCAACTAGAACGCCACTTGACCTCTCTAATTGCACTAGAGGGCTGAGATCCAGAGTGCTGGAGTCATTCTACAGTCGTGATTGTGACTACCGGATGAACAGTGAACGTGCTGAAGTCTTCATCCACAGCATTCCGTTCACAGGGGCGACAATGCAGTGACGTGGCGAACTGGAACGCGACTGCAAGAGGCAAAGTCACGGCTGAGTCGTGTAGTTTCAATTTTTGCGACTGTAGGTGACTTCAAAGTCACTGCAAAATGACTACAAAATGACTGCAGCGCTAGGAGGAGTCACTCAGTCGGCGTTTTCTTTTACTAATGGATAAAGAAAAAGATGGGTCCTCGTGGTATATGAAAGATAGGATGAAGATAGTTTCGGGTATGTCACTATAGTATGACTGCAATATGATTGCAGTGGGTTTTCTAACAAAATACAAAGAGGCATGCAATAGGGGCATCTTTTAGAATATTGGGGTTTAGGAATGTCTGAATGAATGCAAGTCAGCTAAGATGTAGTGCTAGGGTACCTTAAATAAATTAATTTTAGGACAGCAAGGTGTACAAGCCTTATTGCACATGTTTTAGAAATTGAACATTAGTTGGAGAATGAAATAATTGCGTTCATTCCGTTGGACTGCCGTGACTTGGACACATGCTGTACGGAATCATTTTGAGGAAACCATGCTATGGATAGCGTCATCAGTGTTTAAGGTGCTTCCATACCGGCTTCCTGTTAGGTTTTGGGTTTGCATTAGAGTACAAGGTATAGGGAAATGTTTAAAGTTGTTGAGGCCAGAACTTGTGGCAATTCAGTAGAGCATGAATGAAAAGAAGTGAACATGGCCCTCTGATTACCGAGTACAGGGACAAGACGTTGAGGTTGCAATTGCAGGCGACATGATTGCAATATGACTGCGGTTTGTTTGTCATGTAACTACACTATGACTGCAGCGAGTCTGTCACGTAACTACACAATGACTAGTACATGACAGCCCCCTCCTCCATTCTTTCATTCCATGTTTTTCATTCTCTCATTCCCTGTTTTCTACTTCAAAAATTGAGACTATTTTTAGGAGTTAAACTTCCAATTTGAACTAAATCAATTCCATTGTGGAGGCCATAGTCGAAAGTGAGTAAACTGTTGTCATATATTGTAACTGCAATTTACTCTAAGGTGACTACGTAATGACTTCCGCGTCACTATACTACTATGACATTAACATTTTACAAATCCCACATGGTTTGTCTTGTCTCCTACTACCCACTTGTATAAAAGGCTTGTCATTTGAACTCTTCATATTCACATACTAAATGGCTTGAGAAGCCATTTGACACATATGCAAAATTAAGTGTATTGTATATTATGTATTTGTATATGGTGCATTGTATATTTGTATATGGTGCATTGTGTATTTGTATATGATGTATTGTGCATTGTATATTTGTATTTGCATTGTGTATGGTATATTGCTATAGAATTTTGAATGTATTCATATGCAAATATAGAATAACTAGTCATTGCACAATTATCATTACACTCATTTGCACATTTCACCACAATTTGAAAATAATCTTCAAATTTTTTAGATTTTAGGAAATAATCCAAGATTTCAAAAAATAATATTCAAATTTCCTAGATTTCAAAAATATAATCGTAGATTTCAGAAAATTATCTTAGATTTCAAAAATGTAATCCTAGATTTCAGAAAATAATCCTAGATTTAGAAAATAATCCTAGATTTTAGAAAATAATCCTAGATTTCAAAAATGTAATCCTAGATTTTGAAATGTAATCCTAGATTTTAAAAATGTAATCCTACATTGTAGAAAATAATCCTAGATTTCAAAGGGGTTGAACGCAACTCCAGAATGACTTCACTGTGACTGCGCTTTCCTTGTCCACATCAGATTTATAAGGGGTGAAATCCTTGTCCACCTAGTCCACAAAAGCCCTTCCTTTCCACATGGTAGTTGGAGACCATCTTTCCTTAGGCTGTCTTTCTTTATCTCACTCAATGGAGCCTCTTCTCATCCAAAGTCTCATCCGTTCCCTCTTCGTTAGGTGATAATACCCCTGCAGTCATTCTTGTAAATGACTTGTCCGAAATGACTGCAGCGCCACGGAGTCATTCTTTCGTTTTGAGACTGCACTACAACTGTTTTGCAGTCATTTGCACAGTCACATTTTTCGCTGTTTTTTTGTAGTGCCTGCTTCAGTTTGGCTCTCAACTTCTTTGCCCATTCCAAGTGCCAATCCATAACATCATTTGGTAGAAGCTATGATATGAGAGGGTTCTTGTCTACGTCGGTGGAGTCTGCAGTGTCGCTCACCTTCAATGAGCCAATAAGCAAAGCACTTGCATCCTCCTCATCCCCGTGAACTTTGAGGACTTCAACTCCTTTTGTAGCAAGGACGAGCTCCACGGCTGCGACAATGAAGGCTCCATCTCCAATTTGATGGTGTTTGTGTACATTGAGCTCCCCTTTTTCCAACCGAATCACATGAATGGTTGTGGAAAGACTGTTCAAGCGCTCTAGCTTTTTCCACATGTGACATTCATCCTCTGCGTCCCAAAAATCAAAGACCACTCCAAAATGTTATTGTTGTCCATCAAAAATCACAGTGCCTCAAGCGCAGCCGTGCCTCCAACATTGACCTTGCCAAAATACTTTAGATTTGCAACATTTGCCTCCAAAGTCCATAGTGTGACCCTGTCTGGGATAGTGGAAGCCATAACCTAATCTAAATTCAAAGCACTAGGCACCCTAATTCAATAGCCTTTCTTTCTTGCCTCCAAGCCTAAACCCTAACCTCATTCCCTTGAAAACTAAATCCTAAACCAGATTACATGAAGCATTAATGGCCTAGAACACAGAATTCACATAATGGATCAAAAATCCATTCTCGCAACATTGCAACGCTAAACTCCAAAAATGTTGAAGCCTTGCCCTCGAACCTTGGGCCATCCAACCCTAAATTGTCATCTAGCAATCTGAGTGTAGCAAAGCTATAGCACTTCTAATACTTCTAATGAAATTTTAGGTTTTTTAATTTATTTTTGGCATGGCTATTGTAGAAATAAAAAATATGTAAGATTCCTTATTATCCTATATCCTTTGTTAGTTATGAAGACCCTAATTACATTACAATGATGCTAATTTGTTTCCAAGACATGTGGAAAATTTAGAACCAAGGCAATTATAATAACCCTCTGTTTAATCACACGGGTACCAAAAAAAAATTGGGAGTGCATTCCCCAAGACAATGTTCCAAAAACCATAGAACTACCACGTTGGTACAAGGGTTTGTTTTAATTCCAAATAAGTTAGTAAAAGTTACTATGGATTGAGGTAAAATCCTAACCAAATGTGAAAACATAGGGAAAGGGCAACCACATGGCATTTGATTGGCATGCATCGAACAAGGATGAAGTGGCATGCAATGTCAACATACTTTGATGCATCTGAAAATTTGTACAATGTTTTTTTAGACATCTATTGAAACGTCAACTAAAATATTAACTGAGACACTCAAATGATTTTGCGATATCAACTGAGACATCTAAATCTTTTTTGTGATGTCAACTACGACAACTTTATATAATTCAAAAAATTCACATATTCTATATGGTTTGTCTTCTTTCCTATCCCCCCCCCCACTTGTATAAATAGCTTGTCTTTTCTTGTCAATATACTCACAATAAGTGGCTTTTCAAGCCATGCAACATAAATATCAAATACAATATATTATGTACAGCATATAGTGTATGGCCTATTCAGTATGGTGTATGGCATATGGTATACACCAAAGTTGATGTCGCAAAATGCCTAGACAACAAAGATGACATTTTTGAAAATGTCTCAAAACACATCTAGATGTCTAAGTTGACATTGCTAAAAACAACGTCAATATTCTTTTCGAGTCTAAGTTGATGTTGCTCAAAATACTATTAATCTTCTCAAACATCGTGACATTAGGTGCTACATCAGTTGACACGTCACTTTGGGTTAGGTGGAAAAAAATCTATGTGACACTACTTGCCTACGTGGCGCTTACATGGAGGTGACGTGGCTTCTACTTTTGGCACCTTCTTTGACCACGTTTGTTGTGACGTTCTTTTAAAAACATGGAATGTTTTTTCAGATTTCCTCGTGTTTTTGCCAGGTCAATCTTGACGGATTCTTCTAGACATCTAAAGTAGACATACTTGATGTTCGTCTAAAGATTTGTCCACATTTGTAGACTTGTAAAAAAAACTAGATTCCTTCTAGTAAAAATTTATATACAAAAAAATATTCAAAAGTACAAGCACTCCTCCATTAGAATGCATATGTGATAGACAAGGCTAGCTACTCACAAACTCAATACACATAGCTGATGAAATTCAAACCCAATAAGCATTGGTAAGCCAACCAATTGCACCAATATGTCTATTCTAACTTGATCACCTCCAAAATTGCACATGCACAATATGACACTATCCATGGCATAACATTGACCAATAGAAAAAATGGATGCAATCCATCTACAAAATTTAGTACCAAATTTGATTGATCATTTTGTAGCAATTCCCTCAAGAATTTTATAAACAATAAAAAACATAGACCATATCTCATTCCAAACTATATCTCAAAAAAATGTTTATTCCATTTCATAATATACTATACTTGTTCTTTATCCACTATTACAAACATCAACAAATACCTTATTCCTAGAAAACAAGTAAAATCATTTTCATTTACAAAAAACAAGTTTCATCCCATTACCTTGGCAAACACCATTTACAAACTCTTCACTAGCACACTCTAATTGCTCAAATATGAAGTACAAATCCACTTACAGAGTATGATTTCATTTTTTCTTTTCAAAATCACCTCATTTACTACTTCACGGAAACATGAAGCTACAAGAATTCCTAATCTGATGCAACAAACCACCACCAAACTCTTAACAAACTCTTGAACTATTACAACACTACTTTAGATCAACTCACAACCGATGACAATTGAAACTGTTACAACCAAGCCGTAACAGCTGGACTAACTAATGGGAGAGGAAGGATGCCATTGACGGTTACCAGTTTAGGAAGTTAGGGTAGGTATGTCTTCGTTCTCCTTAAAGCCAGTGAGGGGAGCTATGTCCTTCACGTCACATTTTGTCAATACGATCAACTATTCATGCCTCTGATTGCTCCAGCCTTTGTGCTTTGTTCTTAATAGACTTCCCATCTTGACTGGTTGGTATTGGATGCATGAAGATCCATGACGGAGCATTGACAGCAATTCGTTCTTGAATTACGAACCATGACATTATGTGACGTCTAGATGTTGTTCTCGCTCCGAAATTGGTGCTGCTGGATTTGATGAGAGGAGTTCTGTGTTGAGTTTGATTGCCACGATTTCGTGTAGGGGAAGGGATGGTGAACAGGGTGGAATTTGGGGTTTGGAGGTTGGGTTCCGAATGGAACGATTTTTATTGGCGAGTTGACCTTTTCTGTCCGGTGGGTTAATACATGACGTTGATTTCCCTTTGCGGTGGATGTTGGGGTGGCCAGTGGAAATGTTTTTTTTGTTTGACGAAGGTTGCATCGATACTAAGTGTTCTTGCATCTCTGAGCGAAGTCTATCCCTGAGAATTCTCAATGATGCAGATATTGTTGGTTTTGCATTTCTTGAGGAAATCTAGGAATTGAGCCAGTGTGTTGAAACTGTCGTCAACTTGTTTGCAAAACGATGAGGGTTTTGATAGATGAACGGCAGCGTGTTCATTGGCAGAGTGTAAAAAGTTAAAAATTGATGTTGATCATATCCGACATCTTCAGAAGCCTCATTAAAAATTGTTTAAATTAAAGGTGGGAAGCCTAAGTCAGTTATTGAAGGAGCAGATGGAACTTGGGAAGTTCCTTGGTAGCAAGGGAGATTCAGTGATGCACTGTTCACTTTACCAAGTGCATGGGTGGCATGCGTCGGCTGTGACTATTGTGAAAGTTGCATGATGATATGTTAATTTTCAGATTTTGAACCTGATAAAGAATGGACCAAGAAGGGCCTGCTGCAAGTGGAGGTCCACCGGGGATGGAGGGTTCGGGATCTGAGTGGGCGGAGTTTATACAACAACAAATCCAATTGGTTTTTCAATCAGCTATTCCGCATATTGTGCAACAAATTTTTGAATTGACGGTGGTGCCTCCACCATCCGCATTACAAATGGTTTGCACAGCTTCAATTAGTCTTTCGCGGCAAGCCACAAGCATATCGATTAGATGAGGATAAAATAGCATTTGCTTTATCATACATGACGGGGGCAGCGCAAAACTGGGCCATGCCATTTTTACAAGCACTGGATGAGGGACGCCACCATGAACTATTGGTCAATTATGATGCTTTTAGAGAGGCCGTTATTGCAATGTACGGGGAACTCGATCGGCAAAGCACTGCGGAAGACCGCCTTGGAAGGATCAGGCAAACCGGATCAATGGCGGCTTACATTTCAATATTCAATGAGTGTGCAGCACAAGTCGAATGGAATGAGGCGAGCTTAATTAGTCGCGCGGTTTCGGGCTGGGCTCAAGGACGAGGTCCTCGACTCCATTGCCACGGCAGAAACACAACCTTGGAAGCTTTGCGAATGGGTGGCGATGGCATCTAGGATTGACGAGCGATTATGGTCGCGGCGTCAAGGTCGACGCCCTCCCGGTCCAACTTCCAATTTCCGGGACCATGCAACACGATTCCCAACAAACCCAACATCTTCGGGACCAGTCCCCATGGAGATTGATGCCATTCGTGGAACTGGGCGTGGAACAACTGCTCTAGTGAAAACGCCTGCTGAGCGCCTGGAGTATCAAAAACAAGGCAGGTGCTGGGGTTGTGGATAAGTGGGCCATGTTCGTTCCAATTGCCCCACCAATCCTTCCAAACCATTGGCATTATCCGCATTGGAGAAAGAGACAAGAACTGACGAGCAGGGAAAAGGCAAGGCCCGGGACTAAGAATGTGGCCTCAGTACCCGGGCGTGTCTCAGACGGCGGCTGTGGTGGTCTGGAGGTAGGGTCCGATGAAGGATCAACGGAGTTGTCAAAGCAACAGTCAAGGCTCCAATAATCTTGCAAGAGTTTCGGTCCAGGCAGTCACTAGGGTTGGTCCAACTGCAAGTGACCCGCAAGAATGTTCGACAGGTTGGTTCGATGAAGCTGCGAGTGGGGCCGACGAGGCTGAACCTGATCCCGATGGGGTTGCAAAGGGATCCAGTGAGTTTGACATTGATTTCGACCAATCTGAGAGTGAGTGCAATCATGTTGCCAGCCCTTCGTATTTGCGGGCCACGGTGGACCCGGAAGCACACTTGACCATCCAAGCCCAAATCAATTCGGTACCAGCATTAACTCTCCTTGACTCTAGAGCCATGGGGATATTCATGCACCCGGAGTTTGCTCGGAAGTGCCAGGCAAAGATCCGACAAAAGATGAGACCGAGGGAGGTGCGAGTTATTGATGGCCGAGTTATAAATTCCGGGCTCATCACTCAAGAGGCGACGTTTCAATTACAAATGGGAGATCATTGAGAGAAGTGTGTGGCAGACATTACTAATACGGAAAGATACCCTTGCATCCTTGGAACACCGTGGCTGGTGCGTCATGATCCAACTGTTCAATGGTCACGAAAGGAAGTGAGTTTTGACTCGGAATATTGTAACCAAAATTGTTTGCAACGTGGGGTAGAAATCCAGGAAGCTAAGACAAATGCTAGAGAGCAAGAGCTCAAACCCTTGCAGTTACCAAAAAAAAGGAAGATGACGGGTCGACCACTAGGTATGGCCCCAAAGCATGCAATGGTGTTAGCAGTAGCTTTTCGGCTATCTGCAAAAGATGCAGAGGTGTACACATTATTTATATCGGAGTTGGCCGGCTCTAATCCCGCTATGACAACAAAAGGATTAGATTCGATTCCACCGGAATACCAAGACTTGCATGAGGTTTTCAGTGAAAAGTCGTCTAATGAATTGCCAAATCATGGAGTTTTTGACATGAAAATAGAGTTTAAGGAAGGACAAGAGCCCAAAAACACTGGGTTGAGACCCATGTCTCCAATAGAATTGGAGGAATTGTGGGGTTATGTGGAAGAAAATTTGGGGAAAGGGTGGATTCGAAGATCTAAATCTCCCGTTTCGGCCCCAATAGTGTTTGCTCGTAAAAAAGACGGATCAATTAGGGTTTGCATCGACTATCAAAATCTTAAAAGGGTAACTATCAAGAATCGTTATCCTTTACCTTTAATCCCGGAACTTATGGATTGATTGGTGGGGGCCAATATATCCACCAAATTGGATGTATGGCAGGCTTACCATCGAATATGAATGGCGCTTGGTCACAAATTTAAGACGGCCTTCAAGACTCTTTATGGTTTATTTGAATATTTGGTAATGCCATTTGGGCTTACCAATGCCCCGGCACAATTTCAAGCCCACATGCAAGGCATTTTTGGTTATCTTTTGGATATTTCCGTCGTCATCTATTTGGATGATATTCTAATTTTTTCAAAGAATATTGAAGAGCATCGACAAGTGGTAAGAGACGTTCTCCTAAGATTACAAAAAAATGGTCTTTTTCTTAAAGCTTCAAAATGTGAATTCCACCGCACTTCAGTGGAATTCTTGGGGATGATAGTCTCTGCACAAGGATTAACAATGTGTGAAGATAAGGTAAAAATTATCAAGGAATGGCCGGTACCAAAGAATGTCAAAGAAGTTCAATCATTCTTGGGTTTCGCCAATTTTTACCGTCGGTTTATATGCAATTATTCACGGATTGCAGTTCCACTTACAACCTTAACACGTAAGGATCAAGTGTTCCAATGGACCCATCAAGCTAATGAGGCATTTAATGAGCTTCGAGCACGTTTTTGTCAAGCACCGGTGTTGTTACATCCAGATTTCCAATGACCTTTTATTATTGAAACTGATGCGTCTGACACCGCAATGGGTGGAATTCTTTCTCAATATGCATTTGATGGGCATCTCCACCCGTGTGCTTATCGCAGTTCAAAAATGTCTTCAACCAAACAAAACTATGATATCTATGACAAAGAACTTCTAAGCATTGTTCATGCTTTTCAAGATTGGAGGGTTTATTTAGAAGGGTCGCCACATGAGATTTGAGTAATCTCCGACCATAAAAATCTAGAATACTTTCTCACTACCAAACAACTCAATCCTGCCAAGCTCGATGGTCCGAAATATTATCCGCATTTCATTTTATTATTCAACATCGACCAGGATCAATGAATGCACGGGCTGAATGGCTGATGCTCTTTCTAGAAGGACTAATGTCATTGAAGAAGAGATACAAAAATCGAGACCTTTGTTAAATTTGTCAGCTTTGGAAGCTTGTGAGCCAGTTTGGACAGATGATCAAATTTTGGAATGTGTTCGAATGGTGACAAAAGATGATTCAACACTACAGCCAATATTGTCATATTTTGAAAATGGAGCACATCGGGCTCCAGCGGATATCCGCCGGCGGTTCAAGTTGTACAAATTTCATGAGGGAGTTCTTTGGTTCCAAGATATGGTCTTTGTTCCAGATGACGATGAACTTTGGCGGCAAATCCTAAGGGCTAGGCATGATGCCCCAGCCGCGGGACACCAAGGCCGATCAAAAACTCTAGACTTGGTTGCGAGGACTTTCTATTGGCCAACACTTCGGAGATATGTACATCGCTATGTCGACGGTTGCAACATTTGCCAAAGATCAAAGCCCTCACACCATGCACCGTATGGCTTGTTACAACCTATTTCGGCGGCTGAGGCACCTTGGAAGCGTGTTACAACAGACTTTATTGTAAAGCTACCCAACAACAATGGATATGATGCAGTTCTAGTGGTTGTAGATAAGAACACCAAACTAGCACACTTTATTCCTACCAATGAAACCATCGATTTTAGTGGGACCACCAACTTATACCTCCACCACGTATGGAAGCACCATGGCTTATCCAACGAAATCATTTCTAATCGCGGCTCAGTGTTTGTTTCCAAATTCATGAGAAGATTATATGAACTCTTATGGATTTGACCCTCCCCAACAACGGCATTCCACCCTCAATCGGATGGACAGACAGAACGCGTCAATCAAGTTTTGGAGCAGTTCTTTTGTATGTTTACTACAAGGCAACAGGATGACTGGGCTGACTTGGTACCCATAGCTGAATTCGCATATAACAATTCAATTCATTTGGCTATCAGGTTGTCACCATTTTACGCGACCTATGGATATCATCCTTCACTATCATTTACAAATCCATCAACGTCGACGGTTTCAACTGTTGAGGCCTGAGGACCGCATTTGATACTTGCACGAGATTCACGAGGAAGTAAAGGCTATGATAAAGATTGCAGGAGACCAAGCAAAAAAGAGATACGATGCCGATCGTCATTTGCACCACACTTTTAAAGTTGGAGACAAGGTACTCCTCCGGCATGATAATATTGCAACAACAATCCCGTCACGGAAATTGACATCTAAATTTTTGGAACCTTTTTCAATTATAGCAAAGCTCTCGTATGTGATTTACCGTTTGAAATTACCAAAGACATTGCGCATTCACAATGTGTTCTACATTTCTTTGCTTGAAAAATATCAACAAGACACAATAGTCGGTTGGAAGACAAATCCTCCTCCACCTATTATAACTCCAGATGGTGATGTTGAATGGGAAGTCAATCAAGTGCTAGACTCTAGGTTATTTGGTCGATGGAAGAAGCTACAATATCTAGTGTCATGGGCGGGCTACGGACTTGAGCAAAATTCTTGGGAACCAGCGGAGCATTTGCGGAATACATCGGATGCAGTACAAGATTTCCATCGTCGCCATCCTACTGCTGCGAAACTAGGAGGGGGGTGATGTTACGACCAAGCCGTAACAGCTGGACTAACTAACGGGAGAGGAAGGATGCCATTGACAGTTACCAGTTCAGGAAGTTAGGGTAGGTATGTCTTCGTTCTCCTTAAAGCCAGTGAGGGGAGTTGTGTCCCTCACGTCACATTTTGTCAATACGATCAACTATTCATGCCTGTGATTGTTCTCGATAGACTTCCCATCTTGACTGGTTGGTATTGGATGCATGAAGATCCATGACGGAGCATTGACAGCAATTCGTTCTTGAATTACGAACCATGACAGAAACCTACTTAACACCCACAAATTTTTGCTCAAATATTCCACCCCCACCCATTAATAAAAAAAACTTCACATAAAGCTTTTGAATACTTTGACAAAATTCCATGTACCCCACAGTCCCAAATTGCTTATAATCCTATGTTTTGTATTTTAACATACTTTGCAATCAAACAACATCACACACAAACAACTAACAAGCGCAACAACAATATCTCTTTACTGAAAAATAACACTGGACAAATACAAGATTCAGAACTTCTACTTTAGACCACCGCCACAGGAAGATGAGTAGTCCTTGTGCAATGAACAATGAATGTTCTATGGATGAATGTTGTTGTTGCGCTTGTTAGTTGTTTATGTGTGATGTTGTTTGATTGCAAAGTATGTTAAAAACTTAAAATACAAAAGGTTGTGGGCCTATGGGAGAAATATCTCATGGGGGAGCTCTTTACTATATTCTCTTCAAAGATGACCATTCTTCCTATAGATTTGCTTTTTGCATCACGCACAAGTCTGAAGCACTCAAATGTTTCAAACTAGTCTTTCAAAAAGTACTTCAAAATACTCACCACAGGATACAAATCTTGTGACCCAATAATGGAGGAGAGTACATTAACAATACTTTTAAAGCCTACCTTTTGACGGAAAACATTTGTCACGAACTTACTGTGCCATATTCTCCTCAATAGAATAGTGTAGCAGAACGGGACTACAGGACAATCATGGAGATGGTCAGAAGTTGCATTCATGGCCAGCAATTGTCTCTCCGATTATGGGGAGAAGCAGTCCAATATTCGGTTTATACACTCAACCGCACTGGTTCTAGGTTGCTTCATTCATTCACGCCATTTGAGATGTTTACAGGTTTAAAACCATCAGTTGCTCATATGCGAGGCTTTGGAACCTCCCTTTATTTCCACATACCTACTGAAATTCGAACTAAGCTACAATAGAAGGCTTCAAAAGGCCTGTTTCTCGGTTATTCAGAGACATCTAAAGCTTACAGGGTGCGGGACTTGAGCAAGCACCGAGTTATAATATCCAGAGATATTATTTGTGATGAGTCTACATTCACAATTACAAAACCCATGATGCATTCACTATACTATATTGAAGGGCACGAACCATTGGTCTCTCATGATCAACTTATTGACGTACCAGTTCTCGCAGAGAATCAAAACAGTGCATTGATAGAACAAGGTTCAATTGATCATGATCAAGCCGAAGTGACTCCGATACAAGTTTGTGTTCCAGTTTCTCAATCAACAGCAGCCTCAACAAGTCCTTCCAGACCTAAACGTTTAAGAAGACCACCTGAAAAATATTCTCCTACTCAGTATGCTTGTTCAACGTTGGTTGTTGATTTGCCATCGATCCCAAATTCTTATGATGAGGCAATCGGGTCTCCAAATGCTCAGCAGTGGATCAAAGCAATGACGGACAAACTTCAATCTCTTCAAAGCAACAATACCTGGATTTTACAGCCTTTACCAGCAAAAAGAAAAGCTATCAAGTGCAAGTGGATTTTCTCATACAAATCCAAACCAGATGGTTTGCTTGAGCGATTCAAGGCACGCCTTGTAGCCAAAGGGTGCTCTCAAAAACCTGGCTTAGACTTCTCCAAAACTTTTTTTCCTATTGTGCGTTATGATACCATTCGTACATTATTGGCAGTTGCGGCTTTTGAAGACTACGATATCACACAGTTTGATATGACTACAGCGTTTTTATATGGCAAGCTACTGGAGGAGATCTATATGTTCCAACCTAAAGGATTCACTGACAACAACCAACCTTCATGGGTTTGTCGATTGTTGAAATCCATATATGGCCTACGGCAAGCAAGCAGAGTTTGGAACAGGTGCTTTGATACTTTTCTTACTGGAGAATCTCTCAAAGCTTGTCCTAATGACAAATGTTTATATTTTTCAAGTGAACCATCTCCTATTCTGTTGGCCATTTTTGTTGACAATGGCTTGATCTGCTCCAAGTCTCCCCAACGAATACAGACAATTTTGACATCGATGAAGGGGATTTTTCAAGTAAAGACTGATGATCCAAATGTTTATGTTGGTATTCATATACTTCAAAATCATAAGCAGCGGCAAATTCAGATTCATCAAGCTCTGTACATCGAATCCAAACTCAAAAAATACAGAATGCTCGATTCAGCATCTTGTGTGATTCCAGCTGATTCTACGGTTTATCTTCACGACACTTCATCTATAACAGATGATCGACTTGACAAGCAATATCTATACAAAGAAGTTTACGGTAGCTTTGGCTTCGCTAGTTATACAACAAGACCAGACATTACGTTTGCTACTTCGAATATTGGGCGATTTCAATCAAACCCGTTGTCTCAGCATTGCTCTATAGTGAACAAAATTCTAAAATATCTACAAGGTTCAGTTGGATATGGAATTACGTATGGAGATGAGGGATCAGACCTCACAATTCAAGCATTCTGTGATTCTGATTTTGCCAATGACCGAAAAGATCGACACAGTCGCAGTGGATACGTGGTATTCTTAAATGGTGGATCGGTCATGTGGGGCTCTCATCGTCAAGACATCTTAGCTACTAGCACCTGCTATGCCGAGTATATTGCACTGTACGATTGTGCAAAACAAGTTATTTGGCTTAGACGTCTTTTGGAGCAGATCGGACATCTTCAGGATCAGCCAACTATTATTCATTGCGATAATCAAGCGTGCATCAGACTTGCTTACAACCCTGACGATCCTGGAAAAAACAAGCATGTGGATTTACGTTTTCATTACACTCTTGAGTTAGTTGAAGCTCAGCAGATCCAACTTCAATACTATCCATTGGCTACCAACGTTTCAGACATCTTCACAAAGGCTCTTCCTGCGGTACGTTTCAAGGCATTGCGAGATTTACTCAACATTACACCGGTGTTTGAATGGCACAGAAATAGATCCATTTGAGTGGGAGATTTTGAGATAAAAACAATTGGTTTGATTTCTGTGTAACTATTCAGTGGGAGTTTTGTTAGTTTTGTCAGATGAATAGTTAATAGAAATCATCCATAGAACATTCATTGTTCATCGTACAAGGACTACTCATCTTCCTGTGGCGGTGGTCTAAAGTAGAAGTTCTGAATCTTGTATTTGTCCGGTGTTGTTTTTCAGTAAAGAGATATTGTTGTTGCGCTTGTTAATTGTTTGTGTGTGATGTTGTTTGATTGCAAAGTATGTTAAAATACAAAACTATGCACATCACAAATGACTAACTTTGTTTTACAACCATAATTCATCAATCCACCTCCTCAAAAATCCACCTCCACCGGCAATACCATACCTCCAACAACTTCTCTTTCCCCCAATACCACAAAGCAATAATCAACTCAACAATTTTGGTTGTCACAAATTTACTACAACATCCAATCCACTTGTTCCACTCCATCATTGACTATAAATTTACTACAACAGTCAATTAGTTCCAAGTCATTAAAACATTGCCAAATACAAATATGAATGGCAATAATTCAATAACATTATAAAAAATAGGTACATAAATGACTTCAAAGAATGACTTCAATGTAGTCCTTCTAGACACATTTGACTAAGAAATGACTTCAGGCTCTTGGAGTCATAGTGGACAAGCAGTTTTTAAATGACTTGTTGTTTTATTATCACCATCCGTTTGGACCTTGGATGTAGAAACGGATCTCGGGGAGTTCACTAAGAGTATCCATTAGAAACCACGTGCGAACAAAACTTTGGACCCTCTATATATTTTTTGAATCTTAAATAAATAAATAAAATAGAAATAGAAATAGATTTTCCTACTTTGAAAGTTTATGTTTTGAATTATTGATATTTTTATTTGTTAATAATAATTAGTTACAAATTTTTGAAGTAAAAAGATACACTAAAGAACTGAAAAATAACTTTCACATCCCTATATTATATAAGAAAAAATTGTCTAAAAAATGAACAAAAAATTTCTAAAAATAACTCTCTATTGAAAGCTCATTTTGAGTTGAATATTGATTCAATGGTCATCTAAATTTGTTTTCTATAATTATTTGAGCTGAAAAACATGCCATTTTAGTTCATTTTCAACTTCTTCTAGAAATCATTTTATATTTTATTTGAGTTGGAAATTTTGGCAATAAAAACCTATAGTGATTATTAAACAATGCTCAAAATTTTAGGTTGAAATTATAGTTTATTAGAAACCACTTGTTTGCAAGTGGTTTGTTGTAGTAGAACTAAGTACACCCCCTAAGAAATAGATGAGAGATAGTTATCACTGAACTGATAAAAAAAGTTGGCTTAAAGAAATGGTTGCCTTGTTGCCATGTAGAAAGTGCTTTATCCTTCCGTCCCATGTGGACATCCACATGACCAATCATTTGTAAGTCATTTTGAAGTTATGACAAATCCATTACACATCTGACGTAGACAACCACGTTGGAAGTCCTTACGTAGTCGTTTAGAAGTTGTAATGGAGTCTTTGAGCCATTTAGATGGATTTACACATAGCAGTCATTCCTTAGTCATTATGAAGTGATGTAGATTTAGAAATTAGGTCACTCCTTAAGGATTTGGAAATTCATTTTCCTGTTATTTTCAAATTGCAGTGATGTTTGCAGAAAAGAATGTATAGACAATTGTATGGGAAGTAGTCGTTCTACAGTCACATTTGAATACATTCAAAGTTCCACAACAATACATTATACACAATACACCATGAGCAATACACCATACACAATAAATAATATACCATATATAATATACAATATATTATATATATCATATTTGGCATACGTGTTGCATGTTTGCTATAGCTACTTAGTGTGTGAGTAAGATGAGATGAAATGACAAGCCTTTTTTACAAATAAGGTGGTAGGAGGGAAGACAAACCATATGGGATATGTAAAATGTAGGAATTAGTATTGTGTTACAAATAATATTTTAGACCTCATTTAGTCATTTAGGCATAGTAAATTAACTTTAAAAAAAATTGAACTAGCAAAAGTTGAAAATCAATCTCACTTTGATCTTTACAAATCCATTTTAGATTTCAAGCCTCAAATCAAAGGTTATAGACAAATCTGCTAAAAGGATTGGAAAAGATTGATATAGGAAGAGTACTAGGGTCACTTATTTGACTTCTCCAAAACACGGAGGTATGTAGTTGTCTTAGGTCTCTTTATTTTATGCAAAGAAATTGTGATGATTTTTGCATATAATGTTTGGAAATCGTACTACAAATCATAGCGCACATGTTCCAGACACAATAATGAAGTAGCTACTCAATACAATATAACTTCTGCATGACTTCTACATTACCATTTGCAGTCACAAAAAGTCATTTTCTAGTGGAAGAATAGAGGCAAGGTAGTCGTCTTGGTAAGGTAGAAGCATGACTTCGCGAGTGTCACTTTCACCATCAGAGTACCGCACCCATATGCTTGTCGGGCCCCCTACTAATTCAATTATAAAATTGTGGAGCACATTCAAAAGTAATCTTTTGTCAATGGCACCCAAATTCATTCAAGATTTAATATATTATAAAACTAACCCTAAGGTTCAAACAATACAAACCACCAACAACCAAATTCATGAAGGCCACCAAGGATGCATGATTTCAAAAGATTATATGAATATGAAGATGTAATTGTGAAGAGAAGTTGTGAAAAAATGATTTAAAAAGATTAAAAAAAGCAGAAAGAGACCCACAGATTTCAACAAATGAAGAGGACAGTAGGAAAAAGAAAAATAAAAAAAACGGGAAGAATAATTGCAAATACTGAAAAGGAAAAAAAGAAATCAACAAAATTGAAAATAGAGAAGAGAAAAAAAAAAGGTTTAAGAAAAAAAATTAAAAAAAAAAAATGGAAAATGGAAAAAAATCTTCAAGTACAAAAAAAAAACTAAAAAAGATTAAAAAAATTGAAAACAGAGAAGTAAAAAAAGTAAGTTTAAGAAATAAAAACTAAAAATGAATAATGTAAAAAATAATATCAAGTACTAAAAGAAAAAAAGAAGATTTAAAAATTGAAAAAATAAAGAAGAAAATAAAAGCTTAAGAAAATATAATTCTAAAATATAATGAAAAATAGAAAAAAAAAAATTTGAGTACTAAAAAAAAGAAAAAAAGATTGAAAATTTTGAGAAAAAAATAGAAAAAAAAATGTGAGGAAAAAAAATTAAAAATAATGTCAAGTAAGAAAAAAAAAAAGGATTTAAAAATTGAAAGCAAAGAAGAGAAAAAAGAATTTATGAAAAAAAAAAGTTAAAAAAAGATTTCAAGTAGTAAAACACATACTTCAAGAATATACCAATAAAAAAGAGACAAAAGGAAAACTAGCAAGAAAGTAAAAATAAAATAAAATCTATAAACAACATAAAGAACTAGCCAGAAACAATGAAAAAGATTAAAGAAGTGATAAAGAAGATGAAAGTAGCTAGTAGCATGCAATGTTGTAGAAGTCATAATGTAGTTGCTCTATAGTTTGCCACAGTTACAAATTATGACGGCGAGTCACTTTGAAATGACTTGGGGCCTCTACGTTAGATTTCATTGTGTCCATGTAATAATTTTGACAATACTGGGAACGAACAACAATGGATGAAGGTTCCAACTCATAAAGTCCTCATCCTCCAGTTGAGCTCACGACTACAAAATGACTCAAGCAAATGCAAACCAAGCTGAGCTAGTGCAATTAGAGAGACAAAGTCATTCTTTAGTCATTCCAGGCAAAGAGTCATTCTTTTGCAGTTGCATACATGTCTATTTTCTTATAGTGTATAACTCAACCCATTCCATGCCAAATTATTGAACTTAATACAACTATTGTTTGAAATAAATCAAAACGTCTCAAACTATAATTTGTACTTCTTACATCAATACTATAAACAACAATAAAACCAGCATATATCTATTCAATTGAATACTTATCTCCATAAACCACAACTCAAAGACACTTGCTATATCAAATCACCACTTATCCATACCTTTATATAAATTTCATCAAATTAAAATCAAGAAGCATCTTTGCATAATATCCAACAATCCACATCAAATTAAAATCAAGAAGCACATATATATGATGAATCCTCACAATTTCAAACCTCTATCACTAAAATTAGGTTTGAATAGTTATGGAAATAATACAACCAACATATCCCAAAAGCAAATACCACTCAAACTACAAATACCAAGTCAGGCTTCCAAAGAATCCAAGCTTTTTTGAAGGGGTCTTGAACAAGGGGGTGGTAACCATTTTAGCACTAAAGGGTCAACTACCCTTAAGATTTATAGTAGATTACATATGCCAACTTTGGACGACAAGATTAAAAAAAATGAAGAACTAGGAGCTAAGTTCTTGGGAGATGATGTCTCGCTAAGTTAGGCTTCTCCAAAGCCCGAGTTTGCATAAAAAAGGTCTTGGACTAGGCTGTAGTGATCATTTTAGCTTCAAGAGGTCAACTAGCCTCAAGATTTAAGGTGAATTACAAAATAATGTCAACTTTGGAAGATAGGATTGGATGAACCATGAAGAATTGAGAGTTGAATTTTTGGAAGATGGGTCTCACAAATTAAGGCTTTTAAGAAGTCTAAACTTGCTTGAAGGAGGTTTTGGATGAGGCGGTAGCAATTGTTTTACCACCAAGAGGTTAGCTACCATAGAGCGTAAGTTGACAACCATGAGGAGGATCAACATTTGGTGATGGTGGTTTGTACTCCTTTTCTTTTCCTTCTCAATTGGAAAAATTGTTGGTGTTGACATTAGGGAAGCAATTTGAAAAAGAGGTGGATACATGTCTCATAGACTTATATGCTTAGATAATTGCACTAGTAGACTGCCCATTTTGTATTTGTATTAGTTAAATGACTATATAATATAATGATCTTGCTTTAGTTGTGTGCTATTAACCACATTGATATTATTGATAGGATTTTTAAAGGATCTTATTAGTACTCTTTATCACTTGAACATTGGTAAAGAATTGTATTGTGGATGGTTGCAAGAAAGACTAGCTCTTTTTTTATAGCATTTTGCCCAAAATTAGATTTCAAACTTGAATACTATGAGTACTTTGTAGTGGAATAATCTTAGACATTGATAAAAATAAAAACTGGCCAAAAGTCATTGTTGCAAGTATCATGGACTACTGACAAGTACTGAAAGAATACTATGTTAAAAAAAATATAGTTTGTCATAGACAATAGATACAACAAGATATATAATTAATAAATAAATAAAACCATGAACTACAAAAAATTGAAAATTTGTGAGGACTTGATGGATGATCATATTTCACCAAAAGAATGAACTCAAGTCAAAATGATCTTTAATATTTAAAAGTTCCTACTTTAGGGAGTCTTATTTTCATAAATGTGGAGGACATAAAATAATATATATTTAGATGTGCTTTGATAGGTACATGCCTGCCTATTGTGGAAATAAATTATAGAATACATAATTTGGGTACTCTCCAATACTAAATCCCTCCAAGCCTCAAAGTGTGACAAATTAGCAAAATTGAGTTCTAAATATAAATGACTTTTTAAATTTTTTGAAGAATAAGGGAATTAATGACAATCAAGCTATCAATCTCCAATAAAAATTTCAAATTCATCAAGTTTATGCTTCAAAATTTATAGTGGATGACAACTAAATCACTTTAAATGTGATGCAAAATAATACTACGCATTTTTGCAATCACCCTTGTATGGTTAATTTCTCAATTGAGATCCATATTGTAGTGGCCTGCACACTTAGTTTGTAAAGTCTATTGCTTGGAGGCATTATATGGGTCCTACTCTCCACCAACCTATTCTCTAGGGTTTTTTTAACATTACTAAATGAAAATACTCATATCTAAATACTTCAACTTTTAATGAAGACATAAGATTTTATATCCTTTCTAGTTTTGGACCTCATGTCCTCATAATGGTTATTTGAAGAGATTGTCTTCAGAAATCAAAATTGGCATTGGAGAAAATCTGGACTTTGTAGATGGCCATTTGACTTTCAGCCAATGTGCAAATACAATGAAATTTAAATTATTACTTTAAAATTTAAATTTTTTTAAATTTATTGTCTTAAAATTTATTATTGAAATTTTTATTTATTTTAAAATCAGTTAATTTTAATATATCAAAATTTATAAAATTTAAAAATAAGTTTTTAATTGCCGATCTGATGGGGCACATAAGTTGACTTTCACTAACAAGATTTTTTGTACCTAAATTTGGATTGATATTTTTTCCATTTGCACATTTGCACGTAATCAAACAGCCCTTCAACGGACTGGAATTTTCTCTAACATAAGTTCCATGATGTTGATATGATATGGGACTAAAATAGGATTAGTTTAGAAGATAAATCTCATTTTAGAAATGTTTCATGGAGGCTATCATTACAACCTTTGAAACCTAATTTGAAGACAATGGTATCATAAGATGTTTTAAGATACAAAATCCTTCTAATATATTGCTAAGCAAGTGGATTGATTGTAACACATTTGGATGTTGGTCATGCCATTGGAGCAAGTTGTTTTCTACTATAATTGATGCTACAGTTCACTAAAAGAAACCTATGTTTTTTTTGACATGCCCAGTATTTTTATGACAAATTTTTTTGGACATCTATTTCGACATCTAGCTGTTTTATGTCAACAATAACATCCAATGAACATCATAAACAATATAAAAATAAACAATATATTGTTTATGATGTTCATTGGATGTTATTGTTGACATAAAACAGCTAGATGTCGAAATAGATGTCCAAAAAAATCCGTCATAAAAATACTGGGCATGTCAAAAAAAACATGGGTTTCTTCTAGTGGTTGTGAAGAAGGAGTTCCTTGCTTTCAAGTTACAAGCTAGTACAAAGTGGTAGAACAAATCCTTCATATGTTTATAAACAATTATGATTAGAATATTTCAATAGGTTGAAAACAAAGAACTTGGGGTCAATTATGCAACTTGCACTTGAGGATCTTATAAGTGAGGTTGAGCTGATCTTGGTGGAGGCCATAGCTTTGTGGAAGAATTTCACAAAGTTTTGGTATTTATTTTCTAACATGAGCAATATCTTGTTGGCAATTTAGAAGTTGATGGTGAAGTTGACAATCTTTCTAATGCCTAAATTTTTTTGTATATGCATTTATATGTCTGTACATAGAAAAATCTTTCAACATATCAAATTATCTCATTTTAAGGCTTGGTAAGTGAGCAAGATGCATCCTTGACCATCAAATGGTTGGTAGGTTGCTAAATTTGAATCTTGTCAAGGATATACAATAGAACTTCTATAAAGTAACGGCCCATGGACCAGAGGAGAGTATTACATTAGAGAAGTTATTATTTTGGAAAGGGGCTACAATCTTCTATGATGTTTGAAGATTTTTTAAGTTGGCTACAATTTTGTGGGATATATGTCATACTATATTAAATTTCATTTGAAATGAAAAAATTTAGATTCCAAATTCAATATAAGTTGTTTTTCTTGTTTTACTTATTTTATACATCTTCGATGCGTCCAAGCCGGAACTGAAGGAATAATGTCACTTTAGAGAGGTTATTGGGTAGAAAAGTTCACTTTATAGAAGTTCTACAGTAATAATTGCACTCCAATGGTTTTTATATTTGAAATTTAGGACTTCAATGAAAGAGAAATGTTAGTGCTTAGGATTTGAAACCGGTTGTACATCAATTTGAAGGAGGAAAGTTGAATGACCTTGTGTTAAAAACTTTAGACTGACCGAAATTATAGTCACTAGGGTCTAGCCGGTTCATCCAATACATGGGCCGAGTCTAGTTTTGGAAAGGGAAAGGGAATGGTTAAGTGGTTATTGTGAAAAACCCCGTTCGGGTGAGTTTTAATCTGCGTGAGTGCGTTGATGGCGGCCACTTGCAGCGCCTAGTTTGCGGCCCTCGTGGTCCCTGGGGGCGCGTCGGTCCGTCATGAAGTTCGTCCATCCGACCCGCACGGGTCTGGCTGCGGCCTTCCCCGCCTTTCTGCTTCCGATGGATTGAGGTGGAATGCAGACACTAGTATTGGCACACTTGCACTCGCGCAGACCACGGCAAGCGCTCCATCAGTCCATCGCCGCACGGCGGACATCATCAACGCAATCACTGCCTACCTGCCAATTCCTCAACTCAGTCCACTGGGTCGCTACCGTCCCTCCCACATTCGCACACACGACGGCCGTGCTCGGGAATGGGCTCACGTCCGGGCGGCACTTCTGAGCTGACGACGATGGAGCTGGAAGTAGAAATGGGAGGAAGTAGGCAGTCGGAAGAGTGACGCCGCCCACGAACGGTTCACTGACGCTGTGAACGAGTTTAGCGTGCAAGGGGAGGGGAGGGGAGAGGAGGGGAGTCTTCGTTAGTGGTCTTGGTCCGTGGGGAAGGGGGATGGCGGGGCGTGCAGTGGAGAATGGGTCTGAAGGAGATCCCGGAGCGTCGACGGCGACAAAGGTGGTGCAAGTGGCGGTCGGAGAGGCGCACACTCTGGTGCTCACAGGTGCGTCGGACGTCGTCGTAGTACTAGTGCCCACTCAATTCACGGCCTCCTTGCCAATTACAATGGAACGACCAGCGTTTAGTTTCATTATGAGAGAGACGAGAGATTGGGTCAATGCGGGTCCGTGAAACCGTGCGGTTAGTTCTGTATCTGACACAGCATTTGAGGTTGAATTCAGGAAATTTGGGCCGGGTGGAGCTTGCTTCCCCTGTGTAAATGAACCTGAGCTGTAAAGTCGTGCTATCTGTAATGTGCTGTTAGACTGTTTCAGGAGATTTCTTTTTAGAAAGGTTATTAGCAGTGACAGTGTAGCTCTCGAATGGAAAACAATTACAGTGTAACTTCAAGACCACCAGTCTCTGGGAAACGAGAGATTTGGTCAATGCAGGCCTGGAGATGTGCTCTGTTAGTGTCGAGTTTTGCACGGTGCGCTTGCCTGCTTCTTTGGATCATTCTCAGCGTTCGAGAATGATATTCTGGAAACCTTGTCCGGGGTGCAATGCTTGCGTTCCCGTTCGTGGCGGAGCCAGATCTGTAAAGTCGTGAATCTTACTTAGCTGTTGTAGGAGAATGTGCTAGTTGTTGTCGAAAGATCATTTTTAGTGTAGTTCTTGAATAGAAATCAATGCTGGCATTGATTTTCTAGCTGTAAGAGCGTGTGTCTTTGAGTGCAGCCAGCGGCATTGTGTACACATGTGGCCGAGGTCAATTTGGTCGCATGGGCATGGGCGTGTTCCAAGACGAGCTTGTGCCAACCCAAGTAGAGATTATACCAATGGAAATGGAGCTGGACGGAACGGGCCCGGAGAGCACTAGGGAATCAGACTGGGATCCAGCTGAGCGATCCCGCATTACCCAAATATCGGCAGGAACGTATCATAGTCTGGCTCTGTCAGGTACCACCGTATTATCTTTCATCACCTTGCTGCAGAACTCCGAGGGTCAACCAAATCTGCATTACTATCATTCAATCTATGCACAGTCACTCCATAATCTACATTCAAAGCACAATCACTAACTGCTGAATTAATCTTGGTTTCTTACAAGTATGGTGACTGATTTGATCCAACAGGTGACGGCACAGTGTGGTCATGGGGATTCAATGCCTGTATCCTACTTGAAACGATCAGTCTTCTCGTCAAAATTTTGGAAATTGGTTGCATTTGAAATCCTTTCATTATGATCTGGAAACGTCGAATTTGTTAAAGATGGCGAAAATGCAAGAGGTGGACACTTTCCAGGCACCCGTCTCGAACCTCAGATCCCTACCGGTCCTTGTTTTGGGGACTCTAAATGTCACAATTTTGGCGCTCTGAGTCACACCCGTTTAATGAATTTGATCATTGCAAGATTTAATGGGAACGAGTTGATTAATTTGATTGGGATGTTAGTGCCACTCCTTAATTAATACATGGACGGTCAGCTGGGTCGCGACGGAGCCGCGTCGTTCCCCGCACCGATCTTCTTCCCCCGCCCCAGCAGCTTCTCCTTCGAAGAAGAACGGAATAAGAAGACGGGAAGCGGCACGACGAAGGTAAGTGCAGGAATTCAACTACCAACTCAATGGTAGCACTACCATTTATTGCATGTATGTTCGGACGTGCGAGATCTGAGCGATAGTTGTCGATCGATCGGACTCCAGGTGGTGGTGGTGGCAGCAGGCGGCATGATGTCCAGCGCCATCGACCAGGACGGCGGGCTCTGGCTGTGGGGTGCAGTGCCGGAGCCTTCGGCCGGCGTGCAAATCACGGATTCCGACACGTACCACAAATCCAACACCTTCGAGCTCTCTAACATTGACAAGCCAGGCCGCGTGCTCGCACTCCGGGATCAGCGAGTACAGCGAGTCGCATGCGGAAAAGAGCACATTCTCGCACTCGTCGAGGGTTGCAACGGCCTCGGAGCCGATTTCTATGCGTGGGGAAACAATTCGTACGGGCAGCTGGGGCTCGGCGACTTAGAGGGGCGCGACATGCCCATGCTCGTCACGGCCGTGCCCGCTATGGGCAGTACCACCATCGTGGACTTCGCGTGCGGGGCTTTTCACAGCGTCGTCGTCACCATGAAAGGGGGTGGAGGCGAGGAGGCACAGTCGGATTCTAGCTCCTCCATGACAAGGAATTGGCAGGGATCGGGCCATTTGATGGATGAGGTGACCGGGTCATTACGAGGAAGGGCGACGCCCGAGGAGCCACCGGCGTCGCCGCAAGCGCGGGCTCGGGGATATCCTGACAATGGCCGGATTCAGAGTAGCTATGGAACCGATGGAAGCTCCAGGGCGTACTCGCAGGGCTCCATGACGAGTTGGGCGGTAAGTCATCACGGAAGGACGCCTGCGCGAGACTCTGGCCGATTCTCGACGTGCTGGACCTTTGGGCAAGGCGATAATGGGCAATTGGGACACGGCTCTTGCGTGACTTTGCACACTCCCGCGGCTGTGGAGGCGCTGCCGGCGGGAGAGAGGATTCTAGCCGCCGTCTGTGGGCTGTTCCACACCGCGGTCGTGACGGAATCCGGCGATGTTTGGGTGTGGGGGATGGAAGGTGGGTTGGGAATGTGCCCCGGGATAGGACCGGCGGGTTCTAGGAGCGCTGACGCACTCAAGCCAGTGCGCGTGTTCGGGGAGTCGTCGGCGACGTGTAACCCGATCACGGGCGCCAAGGGGATCGCCTGCGGCGCTGCGCATACGGTGACGGTTTCCCACGGCGGGACGAATCTCTGGGCGTGGGGGCGGGGCAAGAATGGAGTGCTGGGATTAGGCCATCCCTCTGATAGCTGGTTTCCGAGCCCCGTGGTGTGGCCACCCGGGTCGCAATTTGAGTCCGACGGGGACACGTATCCCGACCTTCGGAAACCGCTCATTCGCGCGTCGAGCCGCGGCGGCTCGCGCGGACGTGCGGACGACATTCGCCCGTACGTTCGCGACGTGGAGTCTGATTCCAAGGCTTCTCGCAGCAATTCGTATGGTCGATTACCAGAGCAGTATGTCGAAGATCGACCGTCGCGAGCTGGTTACTCCAGTCTTCGCACAAGTTTGGAGTCCCCAGGTGGGTCCAACCGGTCGTCGCGACGAGGAGAGCTATCAGGCCACCCTTCACGGCGAATGGGAGACCAAACGCTGCAAGAAGACTCGCCGCGACGCGAGTCGCGCGATCGAGGAATGTTGTCTCCAAGCCGATCTTCTCGACGCGGCGATCACTTCTGGTCCTCGGAGACGGAGAATCCACGTCGCAGCATCTCCGGGAGCGCATTGCAATACGAAGACGTGGCGACTCTGAAAACCGAGCTCGGCGAGTGCCGTCGCTACGCCGAGAGCCTCCACGCTGCAGTATACGGCGGAGTCGATTCGTTCCCACTTCCACTCCCCCACAGCAACTATCATGACCCCAGATTCAGTGCGAGGAGAGGAATGTACGAAATCTACAGCAACGGCAATGGCAGCTCCGCCGCGGCGGCATTGCAGACCTGGCAGCAGCGCGTGGAGCAGGCCTCTGTGGAAGAGCTGGCGAAGCTGGAGCTGTTCTACAAAGGCATGCGCAATCGGTTGAAAGATGTGCTGTTCCAGCGCAAGATGGAAGATTGGTGCCGCCGCACCATGTCGGGGATCGCGGCGTCATCGTACCAGCAGGCCGAGCCTCAGCCGGCGCGGGATCCCTACTCCATGCAGAGCACGCCCTACTTTGATGGGCCGTACGATCATGCACTGCGCATGTCGGGCATACATGGTGACCGCGGCGAGATGCCTCCGCAGGCTGCATTCGCGACTTCTCTGGCCGACATGAGAATGCACTTGCTGCGGCGCCGCTAGTATTGCGTAACCTCACCTGGCTACATGCTTCTTCTTCCAATTTGCAACCAATTCCGGGGAAGACACCGCTAGATTGTGAGCATTAACTGGAGTGATCGGTAGGTCTTCCATTCTGGGAGTACCATCAAGGTGCAATGTTTAGTTCTGCAATCAGTGCTGTGGAAGTACGGAGAATAATGTACCTTAGGATTGCGACGTCGAAACACAGACTTGGCAGAGACCCTTGAATTCATCTCCGGGCTTCTCAATGCCGACATTACGTTAGTTGAAATTTCAGGGCATGACTGTGTACAATACATATGAATGAGAGTCATTGATTTTATCTTGCGGATAGAAGAGGGCCGAGTGTGGACTTGATTCAGGACTTGACATACGTGCGTGATACCTCAATGTATAATCACCAACTATCTCTAAGTCAGACAGTTTCGTAAGTAATACCTCCACATGTGACGTCAATTCCATTACTTGCGGATGATTCAGAGCACCAAAATTGTGCCGTTGCATTGCACAATACTCTAAAAACTAGAATTGGTGGAACAGATACATATGGAGAGTCCCTAGCGTGTATGCCTGTTCCTGGATTTTGGTGTCAGGATTTGGGTTTGTCCAAAACTTTCACTCAACAGCGAAGCTGCCCGTTAGCGGTGAGCGGGCTGGCTTGCAACATTGTCGGTCACTAGCCAATCAAAGTCGGTCTGTTTGCTTCTGAAAAATCTGTCAACAGTTGTCCACTGCCCTGCAGGCGTGCACAGCTTCCTAACTCTAAATAACTGAAGTTTATAACCGTGAATGACGGAGTTCGTTGCTCCAGAAAGTTAAATTAACTAATTTGTGGCTAAAGTTTTACACCCCTGCAGTAGGCGATTGACTCCGACGGACGCACACGGCAGTCAGTGACGCCAGCCAGGGAATCCGCCTTTTACGAGCATCATCGACCCAATTTAGGAGATAATTCCACTTTTCATCACGGTGAGTGACCCAAATCATCTGGGCGCAATCGACTTCGGAGTTGTCAAGCGTGCACAGCCATTCAGGAGGCCATCACCGTGCCTCACGTGTTTCCCTTTCTGAGCAGAAACGATCATCAACCAGGTCACTATATTTTCTAATTTTCTAATTTTAGAAAGGGAAGCCTGTTTTAGCATTGGTCATTCTCCAATTCTCACTCGTTTCCATTGCGGTGCCAGGAAAAGAGAAACGCCGTGTAGACCTGCTAATATGCTATGCCAATCAACCAATGAGTGTGCACACGTGAAACACTGGTGCTCACGATCAGTTCAACATGGAGGAGATGGAGGCATACTAGAAGGTTTCGTTTGGAGCAGGGTAGGTCACGTTCATTCGGACCTCTCTAACGTCACCTTCTTGCCGTCTTCAGATGTGATACTGTGGAGCTTAAACATTTTGGAAGAGATTCAAGCCCAACTGTATCCTTGCAGACTTAGTTCTTCTCCAATTTAACTTACACAAAATGCATGTTCACTCAGGTACTGACACCATAAATCACTAATACATACATAAAATGAACTTCTATTTTTTGCATAATAGAAAATTAAATCTGCATATGAAATTGTCAATCTCCTATTTAGAACTTGAGTGGGTGATTAAATTGGTTATTCCACGGTGTTGCTATTGATGCATCACTTTCTATTGCTCCAAGGTTCCCTTGTGTTCAACAAATAATTGCATTTTCTAATGTTTGAGTTCCTTTTTCTTCTTTTTGGTTCCCATATGGACTAGTGTAGCCTTGTGTCATTGGCCCAGTTTTTGTCATGCTTTTGTTTTTCATTTTTATTTTGGAATTATTTATACATATATGTATATATATAGGTTTAATAAAATAACTCAAAAATTCATAACTTTCACAATGTACGTCCAAACACCACAAAAAAAAGTTCACGCAACCCTCCTCATAGAGGGCTTTCTAATAGTACCAAGAATGCGACAAGAGGAAGTATAGTCCAAAAGACCTCAATGTAAGTCTATAACAAAGAAACAAAAGAAATCAAAAGAAAACAAACCACTTGATTTAAGGTATAGATCATGGTTTCACTCTCAAGGTTTTGAAATCAATACCTTAATTCCAATTGTGAAATTTGCAGGATCATTACTACAATGGGCATAAGTAGGAGCACCCAATGAGTCAGTGGCGCCAATGGCGTTAGTTTCTACAGATCGTGATAATTTCAGAACTTCAATGTAGGTGGACTGTAGATGGCTTATTTTTTGTTTGACCCAAATGATAAGCCATCTTACATTTTTTTAAGTTGTAGAATCGCTGCCTTACCTAGAGAGTGACGCCAGTAGGTACACTGACACTGTTGGGTGCTCCTACCGGCCTTCTATAATGTGGTTTCTTTCCTCCTCCCTCCCTCCCTCCCACGCAGTACGAGGCCCCATGTAACCTTAGCATGACGCCGTGGGGTGCTCCTACCTTAATTATGTAATGCGATTTCTCTTTTCTCCTCCCGGTACAAGGCCCCATGTACCTTACCTCAGTCATGTGCGTCAGGTTTTGAGGTCAATGACAGATGTCCCGTCAGTGCAGAAGTTGTATACAATGTATAGTGTAAGTTAGTGAAAGATCCAACCTGTTGGAAACTGATTGCGGTCAGGGATCTCAGCAATAACTCAAAATGAAATGCCCCATCCAGAATTATGCATGACACTGTAGCTCTTCTGCTCAGTTGGCTTCACCAATGACAAAAAGTGCACAAATGCAAACGATTCAAAATTATGGCTCCAGGGGCAGAGATTGTTGGAAGAGGAGTCAGAGAGCTACTGTAGGAGTCAAACCCATCACTGCTTTCTAATGAACATCCAATGATTATATTGGGCTCAAGGGAACTGATAAAAACATTCCAGGAGTGAGGCTCACGCTGCAGAAACCATCACAATTAACTTAACCATGAATCATGTGGATGGTTGCCAATTCTTCCTTTCTTTTCGCAAATTGGGGGAGTGCGCCAAAATGGAGCGCTGAACATTCAGTACCACCTCCCTCAAACAGAATGATGTGCCTGGAATATTCTACATCAAATCCGTAACTACACAGACATGCGTCGAAATGTATTAGAGAAATGAAGTGCAGAAGTTAAGGTAGGCACCCCCAAAATGGCACCTGACCTTAAAGCGCCATCTACAGGCTGTGTACATTTCCAAAATCAGTTATGTACCTATTTGGATGGAGCGCTTTCAGAAACAAACAGGATGTACATCAAATCCTTAATAACTTTTGCATACGATGTCCAAATGCCCCGTTCTCTGGTGCATTGGAACCTCCTTTCACTTCACAGGGAACTTTGGACGATTCACTGGGCAGTGAATGGCACAAAAAACGGGGTGAATGGAGGGTGAAAGTTTACTATCTTTAGACTTGAAGATAGTAAACTTTCACCCTCCATTCACCCCGTTTTTTGTGCCATTCACTGCCCAGTGAATCGTCCAAAGTTCCCTGTGCTTGCCAACAAGAATATATGAAAATTTGACCAGTCTAATAGTAGTAACTAGGCTCAGTAGCAAAAAGGGGCGGTTTTGGGTGTACCCACCTTAGTACCTCCATCGCAACTGTAAACTGGGTCAATACCATTAAAACTTTTAAATTTCAAATAAAACTTTCATCAAAACAGCATATAGCTCTTTGAAATTAAAGACTTCAACAGTTATACTACTACACTTTGTTGGAAAAGCCATTCATGATTTGGGAGTCATTTAACCCCTAAAGCACTAAACTGTGTTTCTTTGACAACACATCAATTTTGAGCAGGTCACTATGAATGGAGTTTTTGGTTTTTTTCTTTGAAATTTTCACACAATTTGTGCCCAAGGAGTAGCTTTAAGGCCCAACTATTTTCAAAACTTTTAACTACATGGTTAAAAAGTTATGATATGATTGTTGTTTTCATTACTCGACGGGCAATCTGGGCAGGGAAAAAAACTTCTTGAAAATTCACTTTTTTTTTAATTAAAATTTGAAATTGGTTCTCTAGATCTTTATATACATGGAGAGCTTTGAATAATTTCATTTCGATTAACGAGATAAAAGTTATGGGAGTTTAAGTTTGTGGGTAGTTACTTTGTGGGTAGTTATGGAATCTCTACTCTAAGATAAACTTTGAAGCCCTTTATTTAATTCAATTTTTTATATTTTTGGAAAAAAATAAAAACATTAGGCATAGACTGTTTACTAAAACATTACAACCATTGGGATTGGGATTTTTCAATTCCATGAATAAACTGTTAACAACTTAGTGTTTTGAATCATTTTCCACTTCTTTCTACTTACTATTTTTCTCCTACATGTTGTACAATTCCAAATGATCTGAATATTTTCAAGCATGTTGCTAGCTTGCTTTCAAGAATGAAACCAAAGAGTGACCACCATTTCGGGCATTTTTTCATACACATGTGACCATCTGAAGGCAGCTGCCCAGTTTTTGCAGGGCCAAAAAAAGTTCTTTTTCCAATTCAAATGCTAATATCTTGCAATCTACATGGTGTAAATTCCTGAAAAAATTTCACATGTTCTCAAACTAGTTTACTACAAGATCCTACGGTTACATGTCCAAAAAAGTTTCTAAAAAAAATTTGGTACTTGTCTTAAAAATGACAATTTTGAAGCGTTTTGATAAAAACATAGTCAGAAAACCTTTAGGGGTGTACGGAGAAAAGCTCTTTGTTTATATACACATGGGGTGGTAGAAGGTGAAACAAACAATGTGGGATATGTGAATTAAAATCAGTCGAAGCTCTAACGCTCATAGTTAAGTCAAATTAAAGTAGGAATTTCAAACCTCGTTTAGGCACAATAGAATAACCTTTTTCAAAAAACTTTAAACTATAAAAAGTGGTGAAATATATCTAAGTTTCATCTCCAAAAAAATGTTTGATATTTCTAGTCTCCAATCAAAAGGTATGGACAAATTTTAGAGAGGTTGGAAAGGACATTTTTTTAACATTTCCAAACATCATCTATGAATTTTATCTATAACTTTTGATTGGAGGCTTAAATTGTCAACTGGATTTTTGGAAATGACACTTATGTAGATTTCCCACCTTTTTTTAGTTCAATTTTTTTCAAAAAAAATATTCTACTACAACTAAAAGAGTTTCGAAATTCTATATCAAACATAATTTTTATATTTTGACAATGAGCGGTCAAGCTCTCATTTTCAAATTATGCCATATCCTTTGAGAACTCATGGTAGGCAATTGACTTCAATATAAAAATTATATCTCTAGCCACCGTTCCCACATACGTCATTGAAGCAATTTCTTTGATGGACCATCAAAAATAATAATTTGTTGGCAAAGGGTTAAATGATATTGATATTTGATTCAAAGGATTTTAAAGATTTTTGGCAAATCATCTTAGTATTTCTTTGTTGATTTATTTTGCTAAACCTCAAACCAGCCAAATAAACCTATTGCCACGACCTTGGTACTCAGTACCAAAACTTATTTTAACTTCCCATGGAGATGTCTTTTGTGGATGAAGCCTCCAGAGATGGAAAGGCAATTTCTATGAAGGCTATTGAATATTATGTGTGCTGCAATGTGATCTTCCATTATGTGCCCAAATAGGCCAATAACTTAATCCCTAAAGGACCAAAGTGCATTTTTTGGCAACATAGCGATTTTGGGCAGCTTATTACGAATGGAATTTTCATTTATTTTCTTTGAAATTTTAACACAACATTTTCCTAAGGCGTAGCTTTAAGGCGCAATAATTTTCATAACTTTTGACCACATTGTCAAAAAGTTATTGAATGATATGTAGTTTTCATTGCTTAGCAGGCAACCTGGGCAATAAAAAAAAACTTCTTTAAAAATTACTTTTTTGAAAAAAAAAAATCTGAAATTGGTCTTCTGGATTTTTATATATATAGAAAACTTTGAACCATTCCATTTTAATTAATGAGATGAAAGTTATAAGGAATTTTAGTTTAGGATAGTTTACAAGTAGTTACAATCTCTATTCTAAAATAAACTTTGAAGCCTTTTATTTTATTCAATTTTTAATATTTTTGAAAAAAAATAAAAATAATAGGTTTAGATTGTTTATTACAACATATCAACCATTGGTATTTTCATTTTTTCAATTCCATAAATATGGTTAACAGGTTAGTATTTTGAATCATTCTCTAATTCTTTCTACTTACTATTTGTTTCTTAACTGTTGTACAATTCCAATTGATCTAAAAATTTCAAGCATAAAGCCAAGTTGCCTTCAAAAATGAATCAAAAGAGTTACAGACATTTTGAATTTTTTTTCATAGAGATCTAACCTTGTGAAGTGCAGCTACCCATGTTTTTGCAGTTGGGGCAAAAAAAATAACTTGTCACTTCAAACGCTAATATCTTACAATCTACACGGTGAAATTTTTTGAATTTTTTTCCACATCTTCTCAAACCAACATACTACAAGATCCTAAGGTTTTATTAGTCCAAATTTATTTTTTCTAAAATTTGGTACTTGTATTAGAAATGACAATTTTGGAGCGTTTTGGGTGAAAACATAGTCAAAAACCTTTAGGGATTAATTACTCTCAAAAACTTCAAGTAGGAACTTAACTCAAATGGCAAAATCAAAGGTTGAAATTCAAAACTAGTACAAGTTAACCCTTAAATGCCTAGGTGGCAAATATGGTCGCTCCAAAATTTTAGGCTTGTTTTGGTGTGGTTAGTTAAATTTCTTTGACCAGTTAAAATAATTTTACAGGTAGTTTTGAAGGTTAACCATTAAAAGTTTTTATTGTTCACTGCAAAAAGCAAATATTTGATTTCTGAGAGATCCTCAAAGGCATATATATATATATATATATCATTAGTGGAAGAGTAAAGCTTGTGAATTTTACTTGATTTCTCGACTTTGAACAAAGCTTAACAATTTCACTTGATTTGAGATTTTAAAAATTATACTTATGTATTTGCTTTGAAAATGGTCCCAATAGAAAGAATAAAGTGTATTCATGATTTTTACCATTGAAAATTTAAACATGCGAGTATTGATTTGGAGTTATTTGTGATTTCTACTTATAAAAAGAAATGCATTTCAACAATTGCAAGGTGGATTGAGTAATGAGTTTGATAGCTTTTCATGTAAAATTCATTTTTTGAAAACTACATTTTAGTGTGCTAACACTATTTGTAGTTGTTCATGTCACCTCCAATCCTAAAAAAAATTTATATGCAAATTTTTGAAACATTGTAGACAAGGGCAACATACTAAGAATAAAAAATGTAAACTTTTTTTGTCCAAAGTTTTTTGGGATTGGAGGTGATTAATAGATTTATTTTTAGATGGCAATGAAAAAAAATAATTTATTTCCTTGGGGATAACTATAAGCCCATGCTTTATTTTCTTAGTAAAAACACACTTGGAAAAGCTTAGGCATTTAGGGGTTAATAGATCTATACATTAGAAAATAGGCATGTACCCACAATGCATAGTTAGATTGTGTGAATTTCACGAAAGACATTTTAATTTTGCAAAAGATGTTAATGATTGTAGCATAGGTATGTTTAATATTCCTCCATATGAGCATACAGGGTGATTAATTGACAAGAAAATCAAAATCAATCAAATTAATTGAAAAAGTGGATTTTGAAGCTAATTATAAAAAAAAATTTAAAACACTAGTGGTTTTAAACTAACCTTTGCAAGCCACTTAGTTTAGTGCACTCAAAGTAGTGAAGGGAAGATATTTATACAAGTGGGATAGTAGTAGGTAAAACAGTCTATGTGGGATATGAAAATTAGGATTAATAGGAGTAGAACCGCTCAAAGTTAAGTGAAAAGCAGAAAGTATGTTCAAAGTTGAATTGCAGACCTCATTTAAACATAGTAGAATTTTTTTTTTAAATCTTTGAACTACAAAAAGTTTTAGAATCAATATAGTTTTCATCTCCAAAAATCCGTATGAGGTTAGAGACTCCAATAAAAAGTTATGGATAAAATTTGGAGAGGGTGTTTAAATGTCAAAGAAGATTTTCTTCTAATCCCTTCTAGAATTTTGTCCATAAATTTTTATTGGAGCCTCTAAACCTCAAAAAGATTTTTGTAGATGAAAAATAGATTGATTATCCAACTTTCATTAGTCCAAAGCTTTTATAAAAAAAAATCTACTATGCCTAAATGGGGTCTGAAATTTGACTTTGAACACAATTTCTGCATTGAGACTGAGCGATTTCTCTTCAAAATATTCCATACCCTTTGAGGATTCACCATGGATAATTGATTTCACTCACGGGGAGGTCACTCTATGCATTTATACAACCCACGTGTGGCGAAGATTTGGGACCATCTATTTACTTCTTCAAATTTAAAGAAAAGAAAAAGAAAAAAATATGCGTAGATTTTCCTACTTTGAAAGTTTACGTTATGAATTATTGATAATTTCATACGTAAATTATAATTAGATACAAATTTTTGAAGTAAAAAGATATAGTATAAAGCTGAAAATAACTTTCACACCTCTATATTAAATAAGAAAAAATTGTTTAAAAAATACAAAAAAAATTCTCAAAAATGAGTCTCTATTGAAAGTTTATATTTCTTGAATATTTATGCAATGGTTGTCTAAATGTGGTCTCTATAAATACTTGAGTTGAAAAACATGTCATTTTAGTTCATTTTTCAACTTTCTCTAGAAATATTTCATATATTATTTGGATTGAGAATTTTGGCAATAGAATCTTATAGTCTTGATTAAGCAATGCTCAAAATTGGAGGCTAAAATTATAGTTTATTAAAAAATAAATAGGAGGTCAAGAGATCATTTAGCCGCACGTGGTATACTATAGATACACTAAGTGACCTCTTCGGGATTTCGCTATAAAAACATCCACTTCATCTTTCATTTATTGGTGTTGTCAATGAATTATGTCTATCACATTGCCATTAAAAAAACTCTTAATGGTAGACGTCATTGGACTAATTTCAACATATGCTTTTTTTCCCAAAACTTGATTAGAGTACAAGGTATGCAATAATTAGGATTAAAGTGCATTACAATACCTAAACTCTATTTATATAATACCTTTTACGTAGATTTGGAACCACTGACAGTCATCTAATGTCATGGCGCAAGGTGAGCGACTATAGAAGAAAAAAAATCCTTAAGCAAATTTAAATGTTATCCTGGGGTCCTTTTAGCTGCTTTGGAGCGGCCTTCTAGAGGCTTGAGATTTTTTGTAATGTCTAGATGGCAATCATGAATTGATTGCCAGTTTCGGATTGGCAGCTTTGGTTCATAACATTCATTAGCCTTCAAAGAAGTTGCCTTTTCCTCCCTAGAGGCCTCATCCATGAAAAACATCCACATGGAGAAATCAAAGTAAGCTTTAGTACGGGATACCGAGATTGTGGCAGTATATGTATGGTGTGCTTCTTCTTTTTCGCTAAATATCATACCAACCAAAGAAATAAATAAAGAAATGTTAGGCTGGCATTAGAAAAAATTGGGGGCCAAGGGAGGGCCGTTTCAGGCCCGTTCCCCAATCTGTCCCCATGCTGTGAACAGTGAAATGGGCTGTCAGAAAAAAAAAAAAAAAAAAATTGTTTCCCAAATTTCGTTTTAAGAATTTTTTTTTTTTTTTGAATTTTTTGAAATTTTTTTTTTTTTAAAAATCTGATGTGGCCGTTGCCATGCCATGTCACCCTGCTGCGGTGGCGCAGTTTCAGCAGTCAGGGACTGCACAGAACTTGTGGAGAACTCACGGGAACTCGCGGCCCTCCCTTGGCCCCAAATTTTTTCTAATGTCTGCCAAAAATCTTAAGAATCCTTTCATAGAAAACATCAATGTTATATAATCCTTTGTCACCAAAAAAAAATTTGATGATCTAATGAAGGATTTGCTTCAATGACATTCATAAGAATGAAGGTGTAAGATGTCGTCTTTATATTGAAATCAATTGTCCACCATGAATCCTCAAAAGGTATGGGATAATTTAAAAATGAGAGCTTGACCGCTCATTGTCAAAATATAAAAGTTATGTTTGATGTAGAATTCCAGACCTCATTCAATCATAGTAGAAAAACTTTGAATTGAAAAAAAATTGGTAAATCAATCTAAATTTCATATCCAAAAATCCGTTTGGGATTTCAAGCTTCTAATAAAAAATTATGAACAAAATTCTGAGAGGGTATTTAAAAATGTCAAAGAAAATGTCCCTTCCAACCCCTCTCTAAAATTTGTCTACAACTTTTGATTGGAGGCTCATAATCTCATTCAGATTTCTAGAGATGAAATTTGGATTGATATATCAACTTTTTTCAGTTCAAAGTTTTTTGAAAAAAGGTATTCTACTATGACTAAATGAGGTCTGAAATTCTCCTTTAAAGACACTTTCTCATTTTGATTTAACTATCAACGGTTCAAGAGCTCCTACTAATTTATATATCTTTTATGGGTTGTTTCACCTCCTACCTCCCTATATGTATATAAAGAGCTTGATTTCACAATTCAAAACACAAATTGTGAACGGTTCAGGAATTGAATGTGTTTTGAAGTTTTATTAAAAATTTTAGAAGCTTTTCTTTGATATTGACCTAGTCATATGTAATTGTGACCCACTGACTTTACACAACAAAATCACTGTAATTCTAACAATTCTTGACATTTGTCCTTGTAGTTACTAGTGGGTGTGGAATATTTCACACCATTCCATTCAAGGGAGGGCAATCCTTCTCTCTGCTAAATGTTATGTTAGCTAGAACTTTGAGAAGACCTATTATATTAATTAGGTATCCAAAGAAAGGGTACTTGTCACTAATTGAGGTGTCAACCAATCACTGGTGCAAAAAGAGTGATCCATGGCATGTACACTACACAAAAATAGTAAAATTAAGTTGCCTTAACAATTAGGTTGCCTTACATCAAGAAAGCTACTCTAGAAGCTATCAAAGTCAACAAAAATTTCTAATTTTTTTTTGTTTGTACACATGGAGGTTCATGAGTCCCAATTACAACAAGATCTAATTCAAAAGTAGTGCATTCTTGTACAATAACTAAAAATATTTATATAGTGTCAATTGTCAAGAAATTAGTGTAGGACAACCTAATTTCACTATTTTGTGTAGCCAGTGTCACAATATTGACACTGACTTTTAAGCATGATTTGTACCAAAGATGGCCGTAACATTTGAACATAATAATTTGCAGCTTGAACACACTTAAACTCCTTTTCCTGTCCATGCTATTTAAATGACAAATTAATGTATCTGTGAGACAAGTATCAAGTCAAACAGTAAGACTAAAGTGCATACAAGAGGCACTGAGAATACATGATGAGATGTGAATTGTCTGTAAGGTCGAACCACCCATTCTCGATCAGGGACCTAGTTGCGATCAAATGTAAAGATGCTACTCATTTTAGAACTTAAATGTTCTTATATTACAGATAGTTTAAGGTTTTGGTCAACAAACCATAAGCTATCTATGGTGTAAGAACATTTAAGTTCTAAAATGAATACGGTCTTTACATTTGATCGCAATTAGGTCCCTGATCGAGAATGGGTGGTTCGACCTTAAAGGACTTGGGATAATAACTTATTCTCATGAAACACGTGGTGTGGCTGAAGTTGGAACTGATGATTATTTGCAAACATCATTCCAATGATGGATAGAGTCACAGAGGCTTGGGGACTGGCAAGGAAGGCATTGCTATAGATTTAAGTCCTACATCTCAAACTTAAAGAAGATTGATTTTTTAACAGATATCGTACTGATTCCGTAGCTTCATACCTGCGTATTATAATTGTACATATTACGTGTATTTAGATGCACTGAATTAGTGTCGTTAAAAAGTTTTCCAAAAGCATACAATTGATGTACTTTAATTATACAAATGTGATATCCAAAATGCACCTAAACTATACTGATAATAGTATAAGAATCATACATTATTGATATTCATTGTTTTTGCACTGATTCAGTGCGTCCAAATATATGTAATATGTACGATTATGGTACGCAGGTATGAAACCATGGAATCAGTACAATCATCGTACGCAAGTATGCAGTCCCCTAGTTTGAGATGTAGGGCCTTTTAAGTTCAAAAACATTATTGCTTTTGAAGTGTTGTAGATTTAAATGTCATTGAGGTATAGAAATCTCAACCGTATAATCTTGGTGCTGACATGAATCAAACTTAGAGTCATTTGGAAACATAGATTGCAAGATTATAATGTTTTAGTGTAGAAAAAGGATGCTGAAATTTTCCTAGCAACACATTTGAAGGTGAAATTTGATTTCTATACCTACTCAAATGAAAAAAACTTTAAACTATATAGTGATTTAAAACCGGCATACAAACACATTGTTGATAGAAAATATCATTTGATTGACTCATTATATCTGCAAAATGGCTTTGAAATGTCACAAAATAGCAAGAAAAGTTGCAAAAAATGCATCTGACGCCCAACCTCCTTCTACTAAAATGCTTCTCAATCACTCATAACTTCTTGTGTCGATATGAAATTTTAGCCACATAAACTAGACTAGTATGCGCAACTTTTCCAAAAAAAATGATTGGAAATGAACATTGTGTAAAGGAGAAACAAGCCACCAAAGTTCATTGTGATTTTAAAATGTTGAGATTGTGAACTTTGAATTGCTCCAAACATTCAAAACAACTTGGATTGACATGAAAATCTTGCCACAATAACTAGACTTCAAGGAGAACATAATCCTACAAATTTTACTGAAAAGAAACATTGGATGAAGGAGATACAAGCCCCCAAAGTTGCAACCATCAAATGCAATTTGGTGAACTCAAATTGAATCTCTGAACTTCAATTGGTGTTCAAAAAATCAATACATCTTGAATTGATCTGAAAATTTTACTGCACAAACTAAAAGAGAGAGCACAAAGTTTCCAATAAATTTTATTAAATTCAAACATCAAATGAAAAAGTTACAATACTTTGAATGGGACTTGAAACTATGTAAGGACACTTTTGGTCTTCTTGGACGGTGAGAGGTTAATGGTATACAAACTCTCCATTACTAATATTGGCTGTAAATATCAATATTGTCCATGGACAATTGGACTTTGAAATTGAGAAGGCAACACAATAGTACCAAATCAAGAAGATTTAGTATCATTTTTTTGATGGACTTTACCCCCTAAAGGACTAAAGCACATTTTCAGCAGAAATTGCAAAAAAAGTCACTTTAGAGACATTGACAAAAAAAAATTTAGTTTTTTTCAAAATTCAACCACACAAATTTTTTATTAAGCTACTATGGAATGTGTGGAAAAAAATTTAGAAACTTTGACTGAATGAATTTAAAAATTATAACATTTGAGGTTAGAAGGAAAAAAACTCTGATCTTATCAATATGGCAAACAAACTTTAACACCTTATAGAGTGAGATTTTTATACTATACATGGTTATTTTCTGACATTTTCATCTTATATCATGTGTATTACACATTTGCCAACTTTCAGAAGTGAAAAGGGAGTTTTGGACCAGGGCTGTCCAAATGTTCAATGTCCAACATCCTCTATTCCTAGGATGTCTTGTGACATTTAGTGTCTCAAAATTTACCAGGGGACAATAAATTGAGTGCATCCCCAATGTTCATCCAGCCTGCTAGTTTCTCCCATTCACTCCATCCGATCGGCTTGTCCAATCTGTCCACCTCAATCGACTACCCATCCGTCCCATCTGATCCACCCAATCGATCCATCCACCCCGCTTGATTGCCCATCAACTTCATTTGAACTACCCAGTCGATCTGTTTGCCTCAACCATTTGCCCCATCTGATACGCCCAACCAAACCGTCCGCCCTGTCCAATCCAACCAACCAAACCGTCCGCCTCAATCGACTCCCCATTCGCCCTGTCGACCAATTTGTCCGACCTGTCTATCCATTTTTGTGTGCCTCATAATATATCATTGGAAAGGTATCGACGAGAGCTTTCCAATGGTATATCATGTGTCCAATTTGGACAAAAACTCCAACAGTGGGGTTGCTCTAAAGATTGGGGTCCGCTTGCCAAGTCTGTCTGCCCCGACCAACTGTCCGTTTGCCCTGTTCGCCCCGTCTGCCCTTCCTGACCGACGACCTTTCCATCCGCTTTTGTGTGCCTTATAATATATCATTGGAAAGGTACTGTCGAGAGCTTTCCAATGGTGTATCATGCGTCTGATTTGGACAAAAACTCCAAAAGTGGGATTGCTCTGAAGATTGGGGTCCGCTTACCGAGTCCATTCGCCCCGACCAACTGGTCATTTGCCCCGTCTGCCCTTCCTGACCGACGACCTTTCCATTTGCTTTTGTGTGCCTCATAATATATCATTGGAAAGGTATTGTCGAGAGCTTTCCAATGGTGTATCATGCATCTGATTTGGATAAAAAATTCAACAATGGGTTTGCTCCAAAGATTGGGTGCTAAACATTACTTTAATTTTTGTAATTTTCAGCACTCTTGGATTCTTTATTTTCACCTAAAAAGATCAAGTTGGTCATTATTTAGTATTTCAGTTAGACAAGAAGTTTGCTTGTAATTGTATTGTTAGAACCTTAGTATGCTTGATTAGTTTTATATTACTGAAAGTCTAATGTTCACAACCATTGAGATAGGTATATTTCTATTAATCAAATTGTGAGAGTTTGCCAACAATGAAAGAAGTGTGCAAAAACATAATTTCCTCAAGTTCCATTGCTTGCATTCCTAAAGATTGCCTTCTACATATGGCATCAAGCACCAAGATGAAAAACCATAGACATCATATTTTTTTGTTGCTTTGCTAGTTAGTCAAGAGTCATATAACCAAGAATCTTTGCTTCTACAGTGGTGATCCATGAAGTGAGACATGCCCATTGAAATTTGCATCCACCAACGCATTACTTGACTATTAGTGTAGAATGCAACTTTAACTTCCTAAGAGCATTGCTAGCATTTCTTGCGAAACATGGCTCACCAAATGGGTTCTTCGACAAGATTTTTTATTTGAGCGAATTTTGTTGAAAAGCGATGATTTTTTTGGATAAGAAATCTTGGGCAAAGTATTCTTACATTTCAATGGATGAAATCACCAATTTGCTACCAAATCTAGAACAATTTTCTATTATAGATGAATATACATTATTTAGATGAATAAATGATTTCATCCATAGACTGCACATTTCATCTACTTTCATAGATGTCAATAGCTTCATCCTTCTAGTGATTATCACTTTTTGCACTACCTAAAAATAAATGAAATAAAAAAAAATTATTTTCCTAGGCTCCAACTACTACTTCTCAAGACGATCCCCCACTCATTCTCGTTATTTGTGCCCAGTGAGGATTGACCCCGAAGCATGTTCTTGACACCACCTCACTAGGAGCGCCAACTCATATTGCCAACTGGAGGTTGGATTATAAAATGATATCTGGACCGACAACCAAAGCTATGACATTGAAGGCAACCAAAAAAAACAAGATGCACAAAAAGCCAAGAAGCTAGAAGGGACATGAGGATGGTGTTTGGAGGCTTGTTTTTGGAGATGACGGTCAATTTTGTCCACTAGTAGGGTCAGCAGTGTAGGAGGGAAATGCTTCCAACCACACCCTAACCCAGGCTGGCCACGCATAGCAAAAAATGTTGGCAATGCTCTAATGCAAGTATTCAAGAGCTAAGGTGAAGGCACCCATTACTAACCAGCGCCCCATCAACTTTCAATAGGGTGCCGTATTTCTAAGCAAGGCTAGATAGATTTTCCATTTTTTCCTTGGAATGCATGTTTTTCTCCTTTTTCAAGGTTGGAACCAATAAGTTCATGACACATAAGTGAGCAAGAAAGTAGGAAGCAATGAGTGGGAAAGTAGTTCTTGAATAATTGGAATTGGAAGAGTCTAGACATTGGCTATAGGTTTGGCACACTTTTTTCCTTTCAAAATTTATAGTAATTTCAATTCAAGTAGTAAAATTTCCAATTTTTTTGCAATCCCTGTCATTTCTGTCAATGCACCTTTGAAAATATTTGTTTTGCCTTGCACTAAGATAGAAGGCTTAGAAAGTGCTCATTTAAGGGGAAAAAGACCTTTGTACAAAAATGGGTGGACCCAAAGTTTTTTTACATTTTTGAAGAAGAAAGAAAAATGAAGAATACAGCAGTGGAAATTTTAAGTTTAATTTTTTGACTTGAAATGAATAAGATATGAATTTTCAAAGTTAGAGGTGCATAGGTCCCTCTTAATGCTCATAGGTGCAATTGTAATCAATCAAAATATGCCATTGAATGGAGTCAATGAGTTTAAGAATGATCCTAACCATGCCTTTAAATGGAAACAATGATTCTAAGAATGATCCACTGTACATTTCCATTCAATTCACTCCCGATTGTAAATCAAAATTTATTGCAACCGCTAGACACCCTAGGATTTCCTCACATAGTTTCAAATCCAATTCAAAGTGCTATAACTTTTGCATATGATGTCCAAATTCAATAAAACTTATTTGTAAATTTGCGTTCTCTCTTCTAGTTTGCAGAAATCAATCTATTTCACAGCAACAAACTTGTCACCATGATTGAGGACATTCCAAAGATTTTCTGTAAATAGGTCTTGAGCCGACACTTCCAAGGACACTTCTTTCATCAATGTTCTCAATTGCCTTATGGAGCTCAGCATACAGGAACACATAGTGCGGTTCCTTGGTATATAAGCATATACAAGGGGCATCCGCAATGCGCACTTGGCATACAAGCCCTGTAACGACAAATGACAGGCCATTCCACAAGGCCGTGGAAGTGCCGGATTTTTCTTTGGAACTTAATGCAAAAATTAATGCAAAAATTTCATTCTAAAATTCTATAAAGTCAATAGAGCATGTCTATAGTAGGCCATGTTGTCCTTCAAGGGTTCAAAAATTGAATCCAATACATTATTTTAGAAACTGAAAGCCATGATTTTCCGCAAAACAAGACACTTTATATTTTTTTTCATCGCTAATCTAAGTATAATGAATATAAGCTTCCAAATAAATTTGGATTTATCTATAAAAAAAAATGTAATTAAAATTTTATTTTAAGTTTTTTTTTACTACATATTTATTACTTTAGCTCATTTAATGCTTAGGAAGGCATAAATTTTCTCTGGATACCAATTGAAATAAAAGTAGAATTCATAATTAGCTAATACATTCCTTTACATTCAAAAAAAATTCAAAAAATCATAATAAAACTTGGGCACTAATTGAAATCTATTGAAATTTCTCAAAAAATCCATTACACAACTTTGGCCCTACAAGGTTAAGATTAAATAGCAAATTCAAGAAACAGTTGCCAATTTATTGTCTTGATTTGTTGCATTTAGGGGTAGTTTGGGGACTTGGGAGTACTGTGAGCTTTTGAAAAATAACCTTCAAAATAACATAAATATGGAAGGTTTTCTAATAGAACAATAAGAATTTTGTTTTCTTCAAAATTTTAAGTCAAAAAATTACTTAATGGAAGGTTAAGAATATAGATGTTTTGATATTTGTACTTTAAAAAATAGTTTAAAAATCTAAGATTTAAACAATCATAGTGATTATTTTTTCTAAGTCAAAGGGTTTTTTAGTTAACTAATGACATCTTAGGGCTAATTCAAAAATACACTTGTACTATTTTGTGTCACACATTGAGAGCCAGTTGAATTTAGGTAAATAACTTTTAGAGCTTTATCTGGATTGCTATAAATTTTTATCCAGTTGAAGGCTACATAAGGAAAATATAGTTCTACCATATGTATTTTGGGATATTTGTGATAAATAGGAGTGTTGAATAGTACTCCCGAAGGTCTATCACATTTGGCATGTGGGAGGTATTCAATACTTTTGAGTACCTTTTGGAGGGAGTTATAACATGAATTTTTTACAATCTCATCTCATGATCCCTTCACCTTTTCTTGTACAAGAGTTTTGAAAGATAGCATTGCTAATGTGTTAGACTCTTACTTGAAAAGGCCTACAATCTATAGGTTTTAGTGGTACATGAACGATTTGCAAATTCAACTTTTCTTTGTCATATCCCTTCCTAGGAAAGTTGACAACAATAGTTATCATTTTTTTATAAAACAATAACTCCACTTCTTTAACTTTTTAAACTAAAGCACAACATTTTTGCGGAAATTACAACTCTTTTGCCAAAATAGTACATGACTGTAATTATAAATATTAAAAAATGCTTGTAAGTATCTATGAGAGATGGCCTAAAAAAGAGGGAAAATTTTAGATAGTTGCATGGACAAATGGAGAAGAGACACTTGCCTAAACCGTAGAAAAATCAAGAAGCAAACAAATGGTCTAGATTTTCCAATTCAACTAAGAATTAGTATTCAAAGATAGTAATAATAATATCTATAGCATCTACCAATTAATACAAAAGAAGTGCAGTTTGAGCTAAGGTTGTTATAGCACCTAATGTGCACATTGGTTTCATACACATGTTTGATTGAGACCTTTTATGCCTACTATAGTCAACAATACATAGACCATTACACAAGATAATTCATACGCACATAGGTAGATTCACTTTGTTCACATATTATGCCACCTAATCAACATGTAGGTGTTAGTGGGGCAGTAGGGTGCATATAGGTTGAGGGGCATATATGTTTTTAGAAATGGCGTAAATATCTCTAGAAACATGTTTATTTTACACCATATAAATAAATTAAGAATTTGAAAGTACTCATTACACTAAAAGAAACCCATGTTTCTCTTGACGCATTTTTGTAACATCCACTTGTTTTTATGTTACATTTGATGTTACCACGAATGTCTTAACATTATGTCTAATGTCATTGTTGACATAAAAATAGATGCATGTCACCAAAAATGTGTCATGAAAAACATAGGTTTCTTCTAGTATTGTAAATGTATCCAAAATTGATTCTAATCACTCATATCTAAAGAATGAATATTTCAAGCATAAATATGCAAGGATTGATTCTAGTAACAATGTTTAAACTAGGAGTACTTAACTTGGGGTGTTTGACACTAAGTCCCAAGTCCCAACTTCTTAAGTTTGGGTTGAAGGTAAAATCTCAATTTTGAAAGGTTGTAGAAGGTGAATAAGAAAATAAAAATGTCGGACTTGGAATTCATAGTGTGAAGGCCAAAGTTCCAATTAAAAACTCCTACTTGTCTCTTGCTTAACATATTATAGCAAATAAGTGTCCATAAAATGGGTCAAAAAGTTAAAACTTTGTTTTTGGGGCACTTTTAGCATCAAATTTGCTTTGACAAATTTGGATAGAATTTCAACGAGTGAAGGTGGTTTATATGGTGTGTTTTTTCCAATTTTTTAAATTCAAAACAATTGTTGGGATTTTGTTTTGTTTAAATCTAATTTGGCTTCCAAATCTTACTTCCTTGCAATTGCGCCAAAACTTCCAAAAAATACTGCCATGTAGGCACTTTGGTGTAATGTGGGACTTGAGACATAGTGTAAAATGACACTAATAAGTATTTGTGTAGATGTCAGTAGTTTTTGACCCTTGTGGCGCAAAAAGGTTGGAATATCTTCTCTCTACATACGTACTTACCTTCTCCACTAATTCAAATGTTGCATAATTTGGGACATACAAATTATAAAACCTTCTACAGAAGAAAATTTTCAAATAAGCAAACAAATGATCATGTCTTTCTACAAATGTACTTGTTAATTACTGTATGTAAAAGAGAGAGCAAAGCAACAATGGCAACCACTTATTAGATTATGCCACTTCTATAGGTTGAAAACTTCATTCAAAGCACAACCAACTCAAGAAGACAATAGCTTTGAAGTTGCCAGAATTCCTTGACAAATCCTTCACTCATGATTGGAAAAGAGTTTGGAACCAAACCCATCCACAAAAAGAAGTTGCGTTCATGTGGTCCGTGTGGCATAACACCGTCACAGTCAATTCTTGGAGGGCACATATTGCTCATAGTTGCACATCGGGAGCGGATGAGACTCCCTCACATTGTTTCTTCCAGTGCCCAAAGACCAAGAAGTATTGACTTATACACAATCAATCTTGCATCACGCCTTAAGCTTAAATTTGGACCCATGACTCCATCAAAGGTTTGATACAGTGCAATGTATTTTCGGGGACAAGTTACCTAGGAGGTATCATAATGTGAGATCAATTTGGAACCATCTAAGGAGTACAACACTTTGGACCATATGGATATCATACAACATCACTATGCTTGTAAATGAGTGATGGCCAAAGGCTTGCACTCAAGAGGAAGTGTAGGATGGTCTCCTTAATACAGATCGTGCCGCTATGATCAAGATGTACCATAAAGCTTGTTGAAGATCCAAACAAGCTAGAAGAATTTGGCTTTGATTTGAAAACATTTGGATCTAGCCTCAAATCATTGCGTCTAGAGTTGGTAGTGCGATTATTTGAAACAAATAGAGGCTTGAGCACTATTTGTTAGAGTAAATTTCCTCTCTTCTTTTTCTTTCTTTTTGTCTAGCCTTCAGGCTTGGCTGCTATGTATTCTTTTGTTTTATAATAGTTTAAAAAAACAAAAATAAATCACAATTCAACCTCCTTTCAAATAAGAGATTGACTTTTCTAAGATGAATATACAATTATCATTTAGTCAAATGAATTGATTATTGCAATAAAGTATGAAATGTTTTCATTGAATTTAGAGTTGATTGCAGTGTTTGTGCACAAGAAATTTATAAAAGTTGAAATGGTTTAGGTAGATGCAAACATTTGTAACATAAGATGAAAGGTTCCTAAAGGCCAAATACTTCATGAAGCTCTTAACATAGTCAAAAGATAATTTGAGTGAATTGCATGGATGTTGTAGGTTAAACAAACTAAGATAATTGTACCTAAAATGATCCAAATAAGTATTTGATTTATGGTTCCAATTACTAAGAGTATAATTATTTGTTGGATTGTTGGGTGTCAAAAGGGGATTCCAGATTCTCTTTGCATGCATTTTTTGGACATTGTATAAATAAACTATGAATTTTCAAAGTACTTAAAAAGAAGTTAATCCAAAATCAATCTGAGACTCTTATATAGAGAGATTGTATATTTTAATCAACAATGTGTAAAGTTTAAGTCTAGAAACAAGTTGCAATTAGGTGCAATTCCCTTACATGCGATGCCCGAATTGATATGCAATTGAATACAATGATGATTGTTGTTATTAAATAGTTGCAAAATAGTCTACATGCATTCTTCAAATCCAAAGGCAACCCCATTTCATTGATCACTTAATCGTATTAGTTACCCTTCTTTGATGTTATAATTTCTTTAAGCTTTACAATACAAAAAAAATCTACATACTCAATTGCCTAGACATTGAAGGATTACGGCATCCGCAGGTAGACCTACCAAAAAGAGGTGTCTCAATTTGATGAATATATATTACATTCTAAATTTAGGTTCAAAATTATAGTCAAATCTCAGATTAATTATGTTGTCATTGATGACTTTATTAGACAACAAAAGGCGTTAAAACTTGACACATGACAAACATGACATGCAACATCAGACATCCAACACTTCACCAAATTTTGATTTGATGTCAAACAAGACAATCCTATCTATACAAGGTTGTTTTTGCAGCGTGAGGGATGTGGTTTGTTGTTATGGAAGCATACACCAATCATTCACCGGGATGGCAAGATGGGCACTTTTAAAATGTCTACCTTGTTTAGAATTGAGCATTTTGACGTTTACGTTGTGAAAGCCAAAAGAAGTCTAGAAGGGGGCAAAGCCCCTTCAAAATTAAAAAAAACACCATTATTGATTACAATCCAGGAGCAAAGAGGGAACTGTAAAGTTCCATCTACCATTCCCGGTTTTACAAAAGAGCGGAGACTATTCCACATGGAAGGCCCCTTCGATGACAAATAATGATTACGAGGATTTGACTACCACATGGATATGACACCAAATGGCGAGACCAACGTGCAAAGTAGAAGTCCAAGTGGAGGTTAGCACTCTATCTCTATTGACTACTTGAGCAACATAGCACTTACAACAGCAGTCGATTCAAATATGCCAAAGTAAAAATTTCTAAGGATATCCCAAGGTTGGGAGGTGTAAACAAATTTGCCAATAAGGTAGGGGTCTATAAAAGCGACCTGTCTCTAAAAGTGACCTCTAACACAAAGGTATAGTTTACTTTCCTCAATGTACCAAGGTTGGACATTTCAAGAGGGGGTCGCTTTTAGAAACCACTGCGTTTCAACTTCAAATTTTTTAAACTAATTCCGCGAAGGTCCCAAAAATATGAAACGACTTGGATTAGATGCCAATTCCCTTTTTCTTCCTCGTAAAATTTACTGAAAATTGTTTCAAGGAGTTTAGCTTCCCTGAAAATGCAATCAGCTCTTAATGGGTTGCTTTAACAGCCCTACCTTATTGCCTGTGCAACTAAATTGATTCCTTACGAGGAGCACCTGTTCAAGGTTTTTGGAATGTCGGTTGTGATGATGAAATTGCTAGATTGTTAATTTGCCTCCATAACTTTCAGGTGTGATTACATTCCCAGAAAACGTGTGTTGTCATTTCCATAGTGGAAGAGCACATTGAGCAGCCATGAAATGCGTGAGGGATTCTCCAATTGAGCCACTCCCCCGTCACTACTCCAGGGTTCAGAATCTGCCATAAGAAGGTGGCCTGTTTCCTAGGTCGAGCTTCGTGCCACATCAGCTGGAACACGTTCTTTATCTCCTCTTCTGAATAGTTACACTCCACTCCTGCTGGTGTCTTCCCCACGGAAGCAAGTCGATGTTTGTACAGTGGGACGCCCTCGTGGTGAGGCGTCCCGCTTCGTTAAGCCCTGTCGGGGCAGTAATGAATTCATGCGTAATAGTGCCAGGCACTGGTAATAGTGCCTGGCACTATTACGCATGCTTTATGGCCTATAATGAGGGCAAATTTCTTAAAGACCCTGCCCCAATAGTGCTTAACGTATCCTCTTTTACAAGTGTAGGAGAAGAAATGTGCCTCTTTTATAGAGCCAATCACCTTTTCCATTTCCAGTCTCCCGGGTCCCAGATAAGATCCTTGACACACAGCTGCCCCAAGGTATAATATAAGTTACACCTTGTTTGGATGCTCCAGGGTGTAAGTTGGGTTACATTCAGAAAAAAGCTACGGCTTATGACGTTTACACTATCATACTTGCAGCGAAGTACTTACTAATTGCTGCAAAAAGCCCGGAAGGAACTTCGACTGCAAGTCAAGTCACAATGCCATGCATTCTAGACATTGAGGTAGTTGTGTCATTCTTACAGGAACTAGGCCTGACTTACAACGATGTCGCTATCCCTCATGTGTGGTAGAGAAGCTGAAGATGCCAATTGTCAACTGCATGATCAGGATACACCTGATGACCACATGAAACTGTAACTTTTCAAATTGTACATAATTCACAACATAGAAGGGACGGTGACTTTGCTGAATCTGGAAATTGAAATCCAGATTCCACAGTCAAAGCAGGTGAGAGAATGGGGTGCCATCTGATAGTTGCAGCATCGCACACAGTCGCAGCATCCCTAGTAATCAAAGCAGATACAATTTCGTCACATACAGCACAGTCAGTGCTCCTGTGATGTGTACAGTAAGGTCTACTTCATTTACAAATTATTGGACCTTGTTGAAATTAGGAGAACTTTGGGAGGCCTGTGTAAATGAATGGAATATTGAATTTTGAATTGCATTGGAATCACATTGGAGTCTACATTATCATCATTACAAACACTTACATATGTAATTGAAAATCATACAAAGAGTTTGATGTTTTCTATACACTATGTACTATCTAGTGTTGCCAACATTTGTGAAATTTACAACTTGTATTCAATGGTATATATAAGAAATGAACCTTCACAATCGCTTCAGAAATACTTATTTCCGTACCACTTGAATTGCTTGTATGATTTCTTGCTTGTCCTTCACCCGAATGCCAAAAATCTTTGACTATCCTCCAAAGGTTCTATATGAAATGGTAGATAGTGTATAAAAGGAATCCAAATTGTTGTATAATTTTAAAATATTTATTTTTCACTTGCCATGAAGGTGAAGCTCACTTCATTGTGATTCCAACGCAATTTGCGGTTTCAAAACCGGTTCACTTTTGAGCATGCTAGAGCTTCTTAAAGTTGCTGACCTTTGTAGTGAAAACTGACTGAAAAATTCGTAAATGAAGTAGACCTTACTGTACAATAAGGTCTACTTCATTTATGAATTGCCAATTTGAGGCATTCAATTTTATAAAAAATATATGTAGCATAATTGATAGATTTTGGAAAACATAATTATCATTACATCCTTGCACAATTCTAATTAAGAATACAAAATTTTTAATTTCAAAAAAAGAAAAAAATCATTTTTGGTGAATTTTTGAAGTTAATTTCATTATTTTATATAATATTTTATTGAAAACAATTGATAATGAATTTTTTAATTCAATTGCATAGATATGTACATAGGGAATATGCATACACACATCTTTCCTTCAATAAGCATCTCCAAAAAAGTTTCATAATTTCCTTTAGGGGTTATTCAATGTAAGGCATCATATCAACAAACTTTGTGAAATAGATATCTCTATATTTTAACTAGATTTTGGCAGAGTAATTGTATCATTATAATCAAATGTACAAGATTAGTTACAAAGTGAGGGTCAAATATCAAAATCTAATTTAAATATAAAGATATCTATTTCACAAAGTTTGTTCATATGATGCCTCACACTGAAGAAATCCTAGAGGAAATTATGATACTTTTTTAGAGATGCTTATTGATGGAAAAATGTGCATATAGACGTTCCCTACATATGTATCCAATTGAATTAAAAAAATTCAGCACCAATTGTTTTCAAGAAAATATTATGTAAAATCATGAAAATTGACTTCAAAAATTCACCAAAAATGAAATTTTCCTTTTTTGAAATTGAAATTTGGTGTGCTTGATTGGAATTGTGCAAGGATGAAATGATAATTATGCTGACCAAAATCTATCAATTATGCTACATATTTTTTTGAAGAATTGGGTGTTAATTATACAAAACTAAATTCTAATATCTTTCTATGCTATGCAATAAAAATTGGAATGGCTCAAACTGGCAATTTGTAAATGAAGTAGACCTTATTGTTCAATGAATTTGGTCGTGTGGTCGCCGCAATGTATATCGTTGCCCTTAACCCCTAAGCGCCCAATGCATGTTGAGGATTGCTATTATGTGAGCCTATAACACTATACATCTATGTAATAGGTGTCTATATTATAGAAATCTTCCATAATTACAATGTAACTATAATATAGGTACCTACATTATAGGTATTTACATTATAAGCACCTTCAATGGTTGTAATATATATATATGCTCAAAGCTTGCATGCTCACATACTAATACCATTGCATGCATGTTTAATTAAAATCTAGATATTTGTAAACTCATTCCAATTAACCCCTAAAGGTTTTTGACTATGTTTTCACCAAAACCGCTCCAAAACTGCCATTTCTAATACTAGTGCCAAATTTTAGAAAAAAGACATTTTTGGACACTTGTAACCGGAGGATCTTGTAGTAAACTTGTTTAAGAAGATGTGGAAAAAATTTCAGAATTTTCCACCAAGTGGATTGCAAGATAATAGCGTTTGAATTGACAAAAATCCTTTTTTTGTCCCTGCGAAAAAACGGGCAGCTGCCCTTCACAAGGTCACATTTGTATGAAAAAATGTCCAAAATGATGGTTACTCTTTGGTTTTATTCTTCAAGGCAAGTTGGCTACATGCTTGAAAAATTTCAGATCATTTGGAATTGTAAAACATACAGGAAAAAAATAGTAAGTAGGAAGAGGTAGAGAATGATTCAAAACACTAAATTGTCAAGAATTTATTTATGAGATTGAAAAATGCCAATCCCAACGATTGTAATGTTGTAATAAACAATCTACACCCAATGTTTTTATTTTTTTTCAAAAATATTGAAAATCGAGTTAAATAAAGGACTTCAAAGTTTATTTTAGAGTAGAGATTCCATAACTACCCTCAAACTAAGAATCCTCATAACTTTTGACTCATTGATCGGAATGGAATGATTTAAAGCCTCCCACGTACATATAAATTTAAAGAACCAATTTCAAATTTTAGTTTTTTTTAAAAGTGATTTTTAAAGAAGTTTTTTTTGCTGCCCGGGCTGCCCGCCAAACAATGAAAATGACATATCATGCAATAACTTTTTAACCATGTATTCAAAAGTTACGAAAATTGTTGGACCTTAAAGCTACTCCTCGGGCACATCTGATGTGAAAATTTCAAAGAAAAAAAAGAAAAATTCCGGTCATAGTGAGCTGCCCAAAATCGCTATGTTGTCAAAAAACGGTGTTTGGTCCTTTAGGGGTTAAACTAGCACCTAACAAGAGATCCACATAAATTGATTGTACCAATTGGTGGCAGAGACAAGCCCAATGCTTAAGGGAAAGGGACACGTCCTCTGATCATAATATTGAGAAGATTATAATTGTCAAATAAGGAAAAACTTTAAACTTGGAAAAATAGGATCTCGTTGTTGGGGCACTTAGGGGTTAACCTCTAAATCCCCAAGGCTTTTTTTCCATCAAAAAACATTCAAAACTATCATTTCTATAACAAAGAGCAAAAGAAAATTTAAAAATATATTTTTTTGCATATCTAATTGTAGGATCTTATACTAGACTAGTCTAAGAATGTATTGAAGAAATTTCACAAAATTAGATTCCATAGATTGCAAGATATTTGCATTTAAAGTGAAGGAAACAAGTTTTTTTGCACCTTCAATTAGTCAACTATATTTTTTGGCTTTGAACCTTTATAACTTGTAATTTTTGCTCTACTAATTTATATGATAAAGAATTGAATTGAGAGTCTAGGAAAAAAACTCAAAAAACACACAATTAGTTTTCACTCATTGAAAAATTGTTAAGAAGAAGTAGGTTCAAGATTGAAGGAAAATCTAAATTGTTAATAGTTCTAAGATGGAATTGAAGTACACGAACCAACAATGAGATTGTTTTAGCAAGAGATCCTAACCTCGTCAAACTTTATATATATATAAATTGTGAAAATTGAAGTTAGAAATGAATCTTACAAGTTATTTTTTTCAAGAAGATGCTCTAATTGCCCCCAAAACAAGATTATCCATAACAAATCCAAATGGAATAAATCAAAGCCAAAGCTTCCCATGTACATAAAAATATAATCTATACAAAAAAAAAATTTAGTTTTTTTTACTTTAAGTTTTTTTGAAAGTTTTTACCCGTCCAACTAAAAAAAGGGCTTTTGGTGCCGTAACTTTTGCTCCTGGGCTCTGATTAAAATAAAATTATATTTTCAGAAAGCTGATGTGTTTTTCTATATTCTCAAAAAAGAAATTATGACAAATATTGAGACCATAAGAACCTACCTAAAATTTGTTTTGTCCCTCGAGGGAACAATGAAACTTTAGGGATTCAGCTCCTACATCCGCTAATGGCGGCTATTAAGAAATGTCGACTCTGTCATAATGGCCCAATGAGATGTGCAATACCTAAGAACAACGTCATGTCTATAAAATCTATTTTTCATGAAGATTGGAAAACACTCTTTAACAAATACACCTTAAATAAATTGTGACCATTTTTAGCCGCACCACTGCTCTTACAAACTCTCCACATCACCATCCACGTAGGCTCATCCAGTTAAACAAACTCTGCAGGTGTAAACTCCACAGCAGTTTTAGGCATGCCAAGTGGGAACATGCCAAGTGGGAACATTCCAAATTTCCTACTTTGGAACATGAAGGTAGCACTTCCAAACAAGTTGAACATGACCCTAAAAAATGTAAGATGTCATGAACATCCATGGGCTCCACATTTAATACTTTTCAGTTGTTGTTTAACCCTTAAATGACGGGCTCATAACCGTGGAAATCATCTATTTTGTCACCGTGTGAATTGTTGGATTAAAATATTGCAAAAGCATTCATTGGAAGACAAACTACTATAGATGATCTTCCCTTTTCACACAAAATTGGGAGGATGAGTAGTTGCACTTTTGTCCTACAAAGAGAGATTCTTTATCATTCATTGGTCATAAAACGTCCTCAACAACATTTATGGGTTAACCGTGGAGCGCTCTAACATCCAATTTTTGGACGATGAATAGATTCATATTCTTGTTTCTTGCTCGTTGTTTCTTGGATGAAAGTCATCTTAACTTTTGGCGATACTTTATCAAAGTCTTGTCCTATGTATTGGTTGGATTTGGTGTTACTAGAAGTACATATTTTTCTAAAATTACAAATGTGGAAGTATGTCAAATGGTAGACCAAGCTAAAATTGCATTGACTCTAGTTCATAGATGTAAAGACCACACAAATTTCAAAAAATCAAACATGCCAAGAGAAACTCCTTTCAAATCCATTCCAACAAGTTTCACTCAAAAAATGATAATATTTTGCTTGTAATCAAATTTTGAAGGAATTTTAAAATTTCTCTTTCAAAATTCATAAAATAAAAATTGGTGATAGTATTGGTGAATCTAACCATATGAATGGAATCTAAAATTCTAAATCCACAACTTTCAATTGTATATCAATTCCAAAATATTCTTCCAAATAATAATTTATAATAATTTATCCTAAATTGTCAATTCTAGAGAAGACTCTAGACATTTACTTAGGGATTAATCCAACATATTCTAAATGATACGGACATATTTTCTCTCAACATTTCCGGCAACCACATTTGTGTTTAACCCCTAAAGGACCAGCCTGTAGAATTTGGCAACATAAAAAAATTGGGCAAGTACATATGGCCAGAGTCCAGAGATTTACAAGTTTGAGGTTGAAACTTTTATAGAAGTTGTGGACGAGGAATACCTTTCATTTGAACTAAATTTTATGACATTTGGAAATACGAGTCAAAAGTTATGGCCCAATATGTTACTTTTTTTCTCGGCCAGGCAGTCCGGGCAGATCAGAAAAAATCACTTTTTTCAGAAACAAAAATTTGAAACTGGTTTTCCAGAGTTATCTATACGTGGAAAGCTTTTAATCATTCCATTTTGACCAATAAGTCAAAAGTCATGAGGAGTTTTAGTTTGCGGGCAGTTTTTGGAATTTCTACTCTAAAATAAACTTTGAAGTCTTTTATCTTACTCAATTTTCAATATTTTTTGAAAAAAATAAAATCATAGGATGTAGATTGTTTAATACAACATTTCAACCATTGAGATTGGCATTTTTCAATTTCATACCTAAATTCTTAATAATTTAGTATTTTGAAGCATTCTCTACTTCATTCTACTTACTATTTTTTTCCTATATATTGTACAATTCCAAATGATGTGAAATTTTTTAAGCATGTAGCCAACTTGTTTAGGAAAAATAATCCAAAGAAGCACCACCATTTTGGACATTTTTTCATAAAAAATTGAGCTTGTGAAGTGCAGCTAACTTGTTTTTCGCAGGGTCAAAAAAACAATTTCAGTGATTTTGAATGCTTATATCTTGCTATCCATGTGGTGGAAATTTCTGAAATTTTTACCGCATATTCTCAACTCAGCATACTACAAGATCCTACGGTTACTTGAGTCAAAAAAAAGTTTTTTTCAAAAATTTGGTACTTGCACTAAAAATGGCAGTTCTTGAGCGTTTTCAGTGAAAACATAGTCATGGAACTTTAGGGGTTAATCCCTAAACATCTACCCTATGTTTTTTGACAACATAGCAATTATGGGCATCTCCCTATGAATGAAATTTTTTTTCTTTGAAATTTTCACACAACATGTCCTAGAAGAGTAACTTGAAGGTGCAACAATTTTCATAGACTTTAATCCCAGAATGCCTGAGGCACCAAATTCTGGTGTTGACAATACTTTGAAGTTAAATAAGATCCAACTAATTTTCTATTTTCATTAGTTTATATTTTTGACAGATTCTTTTTTGAAGATTGGTTTTAGCATCAAAAATCCAATTTTGAAAATGAATGATTATGATTTTTCTATTCAAGATTTTGTGCAAGGGGGTCC